>VDFB02259596.1:0-168834 GCA_007258455.2 Sequoia sempervirens | reverse complement strand
CTCTCTCACACACCTCTCTCCCTCCTTCCCTTTCTACTTATCTCTATCTCCCCTCTACATCTCTCTATCTACCTCTCCCTCCATCACTCCTACTCTCTCTCTCACACCTCTCTCTCTAGAGAGAAGGAGAGAGTGAGAGAGAAAGAAAGGGGAGGGACAAAGGGAGGAAGGGAGGAAGGGAGAGAGAGGTGGGGAGAGGAGAGATAAAGAGTAGAGAGAGATAAGTGAGATAGAGAGAATTAGAGAGATATCTAGAGAGTGAGAGGAGAGAGAGGTAGAGAGGTATTTCTTGAGTTCAAGGGAGAGAGATTCAGATAAAGGGATGGAGATAGTGAGAGAGAGAGAGGTCTAGAGTGGAAGGGATAAACAATGAGTGAGATAGGGGGAGAAATATGATACAACTTGTTGATTATTGAAATTTGACCTTTTGATTACTTAAATTTGACATGTTGATTACTAAAATTTGACTGTCTGAAAAATTATAAGATCTTCCAAAAACTATAATTTGTATTATAACTCCTAGAGATTTGAAAACACCCTCAAACATCTTGAAACTATATATATGAAATATAACTTAAAGTATAAGAAACTAAATGTCCATATGTAAATGTCAACTTATACTTAAATGTTTATTTCATGTATAGTTTTGTTGAATGAAAAGGAGAAAGAAAAAGATTTTTTTTTTCAATGCAACACAAAACGCGAGCATGTTATAGCGTGCTCACATTTCATGAAAGCATTCACATAATGTGAGCATGTTATAATGCACTCACATTTTGTAAATGCATTCAAATAACATGAGCATATTATAATGCACTCACATTTTCTCTTGCTTTGGGAATTTCCAAGCCTCTGGCTTGGATCTTCCTTGGGCTTCCAATCCAAAGGCGTGAATTTCCAATGTCCAAAGACATTTTTTTGCATATTATGAAAAATTTGACATAATCTTGAGCATGTTCTTCATCAAGTTTACACATGTTTCAATGTTAAGTAAATAAACCCGAGTAATGTTAAGCTCTCTCTTAGCTATCTAACAATGTATTTTTTCACATTTTGAGTATGTTAAGCTTTTCATCTTTAATTTCTTTTGTTGGTGTATTCATTTTTTCTCAAAAACCAATGTTTGGTATTTTTCACTTCATTTTTTAACCATTCATCAAAATTCCGAATAAATTACAAGAAACTAGACTCCATTCTACACATATTCATAAAAAAATCATTTTCGATTAGTTTTTAAAAAATAGGGGTGAACACGCTCAAATTTCTATTTTTCAGGATGTGTCCACTTTGAAAATTAGTAAAAAATCATATATTCATTAAAAAATTAGTAGAAAAATTGGGGATAAACTACATGATGTTAGCTAATTTCTCACCGAAGTGATTTTTGAAATACTAAAAAAATAAATTACATTTTAAGGGGGCCACACCAAATGCAATGTTATGTTTTTGAAAAATAGGACCAATTTGTGTGGCCCCCCTTTTTGAACCCCTTAATGTCTACCATTTAAAAAAAAATAGTAGTTAAATAGAAAGTAGATTCAGAGCACTACGACTTTTTTTGTTGCATCTTAAAATTTTGAGTGTAACTATCTTTAATTTGTCATCCAAGGTCAGTCTTTCCTAATTTCAAAAAAAGTTGCCACTTAAGACCCCTTTTTGGTCTCCCATCTTTGTGCACTCACCCATATCTGAATGAAGTTGAGATAGTTAAAATTCTCTTGATTCTTTAGAGAAAAAGGAGTTCCTTAGGTTATGTAGGATATTACTAAATATTTATAGAAAGTTTTATGAAAATTTATTTTCCTTTATTTGGTTTGCTAACAAAAGATTCAAAATTTAGTTAGATACTTGCATGTTAGGAATTTTTTGACATAATCATGGAAAAAATGTGCCACTACTCTTTTTTTCACATCATGCATTTGAAATTACAATTGGAGCTATACTTGGGCCAAAAGATGGTAGAAATTCATATGCAATTTACTATGTTAGTAAAGACATCATAACTAGATAAATTAATTATACAATCATTGAAAAATAATTCCTTGCTATGGTTCATGCCATTAATAAATTTTATCATTTTACCACTTGATATCCTACCTTTATATATACTAATCATACAATAACTGTATTTTTAATAAATAAATCTATGGTCAATGGTAGAATTGTTTGATGGTTATTGATCAAGTACAAGAATTTTACATCATCACCATGGATATGTTAGGACATGAAAACATTGTTGTAGGTTTTCTTTTTAAAGCCAAATTAATGATACATCTATACTACTTGATGATTCATTTCTTGATGAATAATTGTTTTCTATCACATTGATGAATCTATGGTTTATAAATATAGAAAATTATTTTGTTACATGTAAACCTCCCAACATCTCTCTCCAAAATATAGAAGAAAATTGATAGGTTGTAATAGTCAACTCACTTAGATCAATGGTATTGTTATTTCATATTAGTTTAGATAATGTTATGTAGATGTGTGTATAAGATGAAGTATATGATAAAATTCAAGCTTGTCATACTAAATCTTATGGAGGACACTTTGTTAATAAGAGAATTTCTAGAAAATTCCTAAATGTTAGATATTATTGGCATTCATTATAAATAGATATGTTTAAGAATACATCATCCATTTTGATTAATTTCAGATGCCCAATGCACTTTGATGAGATACATCTTCACCCATAGGCATATATATAAACAGGGTTTAGCCTTTACAAGACCTATTGATCCACCATATAATCATAAATAATATATTCTAGTTTGTAATGAATATGTGATTAAGAAGGTGAAAGTTAGAGATTTGAAGTATGTCGGTAACAAAAAGATTATAGAGTTTTTGTATGAAGAAATATTTACTAGGTATAGAGTTCCATGGGAGATTCTTATTGAGCAAGGACCTTAGTTCACATTAAAAATCATCATGACATTGGTAAGAGAATATGAAGCTCAACATCAACAGTCTTCAACACAACATCCTAAGGCAAATAGATAAGTACAAGTACCACCAATCATGACAAACAAACATTATTACAAAGACTATTTCTCTATACCACAAAAAATGGTCTTTTCAATTTTCAAAAGTAGTGTGGGCCTATTATAGTATGCATAAGACTACAAGAGAGGCAACGTCCTATGAACTCGTGTATGAAAATAGATGAAATATTGTGCATGATAGTTAAATTAGGTGAGGACATATGTAAATCCCAAAAGAAAATAGTCAATAAATTAAGTGCTCTTGATGAACCTTGATAAGAATTCTATTCCACATTGAAGTGATCCAAAAACAACACACCATATGGCATAATTGACTCATCAAGCCTAAGTTTTTCAAGCTTAATGATTGGACCCCTCTCTTTGATTCTTATTTTAAAGATTTTAAAGGAAATTTTCATACACTATGCTTAGCCCCACATAAAATTGAATTTATTCAATAATGGTGTTATAAAATTGCATACAATGGATTCTACCAAATGGCCACTTTTTGTATATGGACATCGATTACATATTTAAAACAAGCATTTGTCTAAAGAGGAGTTCTTCAAAATAATTATGTTGCAAGCTGATGTTAAAGTAGTAAACATGTCTCCAAATTGATAACCAAATCATCTCCTAAATAAAAATTATACATCTATGAAAATCTTCGAGCTTAGATACTAGTAGTGGACTTGAAAACTAGGATACTAGCAAATTCCCTACTATAATAAAAACACTTAGTGAAGATTAAGACACTAGCACTATGAGAAGTTATGGACTTGAAAATCAAAATATTGATGTTTTTATAACTAAATAAAAAATAAGTACAAAACACAAAAATAAAACAAATAAAAATAAATACTAATATTTTCATAATTATTGCTTTTATTGTTTAAGTTGGTATTGTTAAAAAAATTCTTTTGCTGCTAAAGATATTTTTACTATTAAACATCATTTTTTATTAAAAATTAGATTTGATATAAAAGAAAAGATATATTTGTTTACTATACATTGAAACCTTTGTTGTTGAAGATATTATTACATCACTTCAATAGTGCCCCGCAAATCTATGATAAATTAAATTAATGATATTTTTCCCCTTAACTAATTTAGAGTCGAATAGTTACTTTCTTTGATAAATATGTCATTCTAAATATAATCCCCACTCTAGAATCATTCCATTTGTACACCAAGAATAATTTACAATTCAGTTGAGAGGAGTTGATAGTACTAGGAGTACTTATTTCAAAGCTAATTGATTCAATTCTATGTGTGAAAGGTTATTTCATACTAGCATTACTATGGAAAGCTAAGCCCCATTAATTCAAACATGATTGACAATTAATAGAAGGGTATTTGAAGCATTCTTACAAATTTGGTTGTTATTAAAGTTCCATAAATATTATGGTATGTATTATTGAAGTGCACAATCATCAATATAGTTACATAAGGTTCATTCCTTTGAGAAAATTTGTAAATCATATAGCAACTTTGTATACCATTCCACAATCGTCATGAGAGGAAGCCTTATCTAGCATGAACCTATCTTCATATCTTTACATAAAGTTCATTCTTCTAAGAACATTTGTAAATCATATAGCAACTTTGTACGCCATTCCACAACCGTCATGGTAGGAAACCTTATCTAGCATGAACCCATCTTCATATCTTTACATAAAGTTCATTCCTCTGAGAACATTTGTAAATCATATAGCAACCCTGTACACCATTCCACAATCGCCATGAAAGAAAACCTTATGTAACATGAACCCATCTTAGGTGGAGAATATATTCAAGAATAATGAATGGCTAAGATTTTTGTAGAGATTTAACAAATTTAATACAACAGTTGCCTTGATAGTTTCCCATAATTATCAAAGTGACGTAGTGACAATAGGCAGACAATCATTCAATGCAACCAAGGAACATGCCACAATGGCCATCAATCTTCCTAATATAGGTGAATGATAGTTTTTGTTGCAAGGAAAGTACCCAAACTTAAGGACAAATTTATTGAACCTCAATGAAGCTTTGCAAAGTGATAGTCAAACTCCTTTGTGGGCTTCCTTGCTAGCACCATGGAACGTTATTGTGTTGATAATTCAAAGATTTCCATTTGTGATGGCCAATTTTCTCGATTATATGGCTCCCATTTTGTTTATAGGTATACCTAAAGGAGATTTAGGAGTATGAAATTTCTATATTTCTTCATTTAATCGTTCAAAGACAAATCAGGTTCAATTATGGTAGCTAGACTCAAACAAGATTGTAAAAAAAAGCATAACACAGTGTATTCTTCTTATACTATGAGAAACCTTCTATCACATGATAGAAAAAGGGTTTTGAGATAAAATCTTAACCAATAGATGAATAGGGTATAGATTTTGAAGAATCTTTAATAGTTAAACAAGACACTTTTGAAGAAGTAGGGCAAGAACATGAGATGGACATTTTAAGGAAATTTAAAGTAGGCACAAATTTCAAGAAGAGCAAGCAAAGGAGTTTAATTTGTAACAAGAATTCCATTTTTGAAAGCGGTCTCAAATGATAATTTAGAAGATTGTAAGAATTGAATGCTATTATGGTAATATAAATAAATTGAGGTAATCATATTGGAGTCTAAGGAGAACACAATAATGGAAATAGAAAAGGAAATAATAGTTGAAACAAAAAATGAGAACAAAAATAAACAGAGAAGGAAGAAAATGAGGTACTCAAGGAACCCCTTAAATATGCACAGTGAAAGAAAAGGAGTTCTAGGTCTAATAAAGGTCATGTGTTGGAATTATAATTGAAATAAATAAAAGAACTATTTAATATAAAGGATAAATTAAATAAACAAGACTAGGAATTTCAACAATAGACTATTGTCTTACAAGCATCACATCAAGAAATAGCTTTGATGAAAAGCCAACTAATTGATGAATCAACCAAGACACTATTAAAGCCTCCAATAGAAAATGTATAGCAAAAATTATAGTTTCTCTTACACAATAACATATGTATAAAGCGAGAAGTCTGATGGCTCTTGTGTGGGTATGTGCGAGTGGGAAAGGGCATTTGAACTTTTCTGATGGCTCTGAGGATGGAGAGTCTGATTCAGAGGACGATGATGGTGGTACGAGGTTGTTTGGAGGCTGGAAATTTCATCTTCGAATGTCGGACTTGTGTTTGGCGTTCCTCTGGTCGCACCCTTGCTCTGGGGCTTCTTTTTCCATTGTGTTCTGATCTGTGGACGCTGGTGTCTTGTCGTTAGCTCCTGTCTGTGCTTGGCACTGGCCTTGTGCTTTGGTTTGTGGTCAGCGGATGCTTTGTTCATCGGGAAACTTGTGGTTGGTTGTTGCAGGTTGTGGAGTTGGCAATGGAGCTAGTAATGGGCGCTTTCCTGCGTTTGTAGCTGTCCTCTTGGTCCCTTTTGTGCAGTTCTCTCTCCTGGCGTGGGTTTGGCTATGGTTCTAGCTCGTGCATTCCTTTTTCGTTCTTCTTCTCTGCCTTTTAGCCTCTCTTTGGCTAGGCATTTTGCTTGGACTCATGTGTCTGGTTTTTGCCCTACTGGTTTGAGCCTGGTCTGGCTTGGGCTTTGGTGCTTTGAGTTCGATGCTGGTTCTTGGATTGGGAGTGCTTCGCAGTGGTTGCTCTCTCCGGAGAGCTTGAGGGGTGTTTTCACCCAGTTTTTTGAATCCTTTGTGTGTTTTGTGGACAGTCTTTGGCCTTCAAGACTGTGGTTTCTACCCTGTCTGGCCTTGTTTTCTTTTGGATTTTCCTTTATCCCCTCGATGTTGTCGGTTGGAAGGTGGCTCCCTATGTCTGGTTCCTTTTCTGGTTGGTCCTCTTTCTCTTTGGTATTTTAGGATTTGGGGTTTTCCTTGTTTTTTCCTCGGGTGGTTGTGGAGATCCTGTTCTTCATTATGGCTTGGTTTGTGCCTCAGGTTGACTCCCTTGATTGTGGTTGCTATTGTTTGCTTGATGTTTGGGGTCGAATGGTGGAGGGGTCTCTGCCCTAGTTTATTAGCTTTGCAGTCGGTCCACAAGGGAGTTGTGGACTCCCTTGTTTTGGGGTTCCTTGTTTTTGTGCTTGGATGGTGCTTTGTCTTGGTTAAGGCTAATCTTGTTTTGCAGGCTATTTGTGAAGAGATGAATATGGTGTATGAGGAAATCTTCAATACCCTCCTTGCTGGAAGGGTGCCCCCCTCTATTGGTTTGTTGATGAGTTTTAAAGGTGTTGAGTACACTCTGGCTCCGCAGCCTTCTTTGTTTATGATGTTCTTCAATGGTGTTGGGAAAACACAATTTTTGTCTATTTTTGAAGAGGTGGTTTCTAAGTTTATGAATTTTAAACTTTTTAGGGCTTTGTTAGTTAAATCTCTGGTGTCTTAGACTCCTGTGGGGGTTGGTTTGAAAGCTTGTTCGGGGAAGTTGTTTGTGTTGCTTGAGGATGCCTTTGTGGGTTTCTTTCTTGGTATATCTTCTTTGCATTTGCAAGGTTTGTAGATGTCTTTGTTGGTGGGGTTGCTTCCTAAGTTCCTGTTGAAAGACCAAGGTGCTCTTGTTGCCTATGGTTACTATATGTATTCTCCCTATGGGGGTGTGTGCTACCTTCCAGGCTCTTCAGATGGTGTCTTCTATTGAGGTGGAGTCCTCTTCTTTTGAGGTGGAGACCTCTCCTATGGAGGTGGAGAAGGGTTCTGAGAATGGGTTGGGTTGCTTATGCTTCTTCAGTAAGTCTTCTTCCTTATAGCTCCAATTGAAGCAAAAACCACTCCTATCAAGGTGGAGTTTGTGTATGTTGGAGACTCTTTGCTAGAGTGGATAGAGTTATTATAGTAACTTCTCCTCTAGAGGTGGAGAGGTAAGTTGGATGACGAAGAGCATTTGCTTCTTCAACTCTTTTGTTGTGTTCAGATTTTATTTGGAATCTCTAAGAGTTAAGAGTGTTGTGAGATGTTTATCTCATGATCTATTGGTTTTAAAAAAAAATGAAATCTGTAATTTCCGGTTGGAATTTTGTATTGTTTTGTCCACCCTTGGGGAGGGTTTGGTGATTGGGTGTGATGTTATTGTGTTGTGGATGGTTGTTTGGCCTGTTCAGTTCGTTATGAGGTGGAACCATGTGGTGGAAGATTATAAAGGTTACCAATGGAATCATGAGTCGTGCCAAGCTGGGTGTGGCCTCAAGACTTATCTTTCTGCTCTGGGTCAACTTTCAAAGTTTAGTTTTTCTAAGCATAAGGCTTGTTGTTGGTTGGTTGTTTTGAAGAGTGTGCATGGTCTCAAACTTTCAAAGAAAGCTAAACTTCTGGTGGATGGGAGTGGGGTTGTCTTGTCCACTCTTGGAATGGCTATTGTTACCATTGAAGCTGGCCTATATTGGAGGAAGTTGGTCTCTCAGTTTGGTGATCAAGGGATTTGTTAGCTAATGCCAATGATTGACATTGTTCCTGTGTTGTTTCTTGATATGGCTACTCTACTCTTTTTGTCGGTTGGTTTTTATATTCCAGACTGCTATTTCCAAATAGCTCTACTATGGTTTTGAACTTGCTGGTATATGGTGGACCTGATAAATGGTCTTCATGATTTAAAGAACCATTGTAGTAATCTCTTGTTTTTGATTAGGTATAGTGGTTCCATGGTTACAATTCTATTTTTTGGCCTATGTGCCTCCTTGGATATGTTGTTTCTTGTTGCTAGTTGGTGGTGTTGTTTTACCCACCTTGTTTTCCTTTAAGTTTTGGCTATACCACGGGATCAGGGCCCTTCCCCTATTTATCTTATCGAAAACATATATATAAAGCACTTGTACCTTTTTGTAGATCCTATTTGAGTGATAAAATAGAAAGCATAGGCATTATAAATTATTTGAATAGGAATGGGAAAGTACTATGGATGATTAGATGCAATAGTTAATTGATAAATATAAATTTCAAATCTAGATGTTAAAATAAGAGGTCAAATCATTAAAAAAGGATAAATATTAGTTACAAACAACTTTTAAAATGGTATGTGGTTTAGCATTTGCAATGGTCACTTGTAGGCCACTTGCTCGAGTTTATGCTTTCTATTTAAAAGAAAAATATGCATATAGTACAACCATAATTTATTTCCTTAAGACAATAATACAAGATGAGTACCCATAGAAACTTTTCTAGTGCATTCTTTTCTTTTCTTCTACCCACAACTACAAAATCAAATATGTGAGTTATACATCCATAAATTTATCATGAAATATGAAACTCTTTGGAACTCAAATCTATTTGTAGGAGATTTTTAGCTAAGGGCATATATGTCTTTCATAGATAATGAGGAACAAAGAGGAAAGACAATGGTCAAATAAGCATATGCTAAGATGAAAATTAAAATTATGGTGAGAGGGGAATTTAAATACCTCAAGAGAACGAATTGGGGTTGAATAACTTAATGAAAAATGAATAGATTATGGAAAAAATGGAAGAAATAAAAAAAGATTTCTTATAGGAATTAAAATAGAAGATACCAAAATACAAGTTTGTTTTGGAATTTCAAAAGATAGATGAAAAGAGCTAATCCTATAACTTAAGAAGAGGGGATGACTTGGAAACTATAACTTTCATTGTGCAAGGGAAAGAGTTAAATGTTTGGCCAATGTTATTTGATCGCAAAGAATAAATAGGATAGGGTTATGCTTATTCCCTTTATTCATCTAGGCACCTATTATAAATTTAAATAAACTGCCTATGATTGACCAATAAGTTGAAAGAGAGATTTTGGAAACAATTAAGAAATGTCAAGGAAACAATGGTTATTATGGACCAACAAAGGTCATTCATAAGAAGCCATATAGTCTCACAACCATGATAAGAAAACTATTGCTTAAGAAACTTTTGGAGGTTCAATAAAATATAAAGGTAAGGGTGATTTTAATTGCACAAGGATTTGCAATAGAGCCAATTTGTAAGACCCTGTCCCATATGGCCTTATTAGTCATCAATGGTTCATGTCCTATATTTTATGTTTGATGATATGCATTAGGTATTTTTGTTCCTACACATCAAGTTGCTTATATTTATGATTGCTAACTAACTAAACAGTGGTTTTTGTGATTTCGTGTGATAGCTAGATGAGTTCTATTCCTTATCTATGCAAGAATGTAATTATCGAGATGTTTCGTTGTTGCTAATATATATATATATATATATATATATATATATATATATATATATATATATATGGATTTCATCATGTTAGGTGATTTAATATTATGAGTGTAAGTGTGAATATAAAGGTAATGATTGATATTTGATATTTGGTTGTAGTAGTATTCGTTATAGGTTAAATAGATTATTGATAAGTGGTAATATTTTGATATTATATAAAATGATCAATTATTGCTTGACTTTAAAAGGTATTATGCAAGTGGGAAGGGTGAATTATATGTTACTTGTGTAGAATTCATTTCTTAGTCGATTATTATTAGAAGGTTATATTTTCATATGCTATTTGTTCAATTACTATTAATTATGAGAAATACTGACACCTTTGTCTGGTTGAGTAAACATGTTAAAATTGGCCAATTTTGATGAAGGAGTCATATAGCTACTTCCCTTATGTTATTCCTATGAATTCCTAGTCTTGTCAAATATATGTGTTTTGCCCTTGTTTTGTAAGGTTTGTGCATGTGTGAAAGGTTGTTTTTTAGACCTTTGAGTCACCTTTTAAATGTGGTTACTTATTGTATTTTTTGAGAAGTCTTTATGTGGTATTAAGTGTATAAAATTTTTCCTAGACCTGTTAGGTCTATGGGTTAGGGGTCCTTTTATTCCATAAAACCCCTAAAATAAAGTCTAAAACCCACTCTAATTTCCCACTTATGAAGAGTGGTGAAAATTGGAGTTGATTGGGTGGTTGGGAAGTTATGGGGAGTTGGTTTCTTTTTACCTTCTATATATTCCTTCTCTTTGAAAGGAGAAGGGAATCCCTCTTTTGGCTTGGCTTATCTCTTTTTGCTTTGGTTATGCTTTTTTCCTTGGGATGCTTTCTCATTTTTGGGAAGGAGAGTTCTTGGTGGAGATAGAGGAGAGGATGGGAGAGGAAGAATGGAAGAGTAGAGATTGGAGAAGGAGAGGCTATCACCTTTTGGGTTTGTACTTAGTTTGGTATGGTCGAACCCTTTGTAGATCTTTGGTTACGATGCATGAAATATTGTTTATGTTTTGAATTTCATGTGCAACTTATTGCTAGATCCTTTTGTGGTATTTGTTGAAATTATGTGTTTAGTTATGTCTTGTTGAAGTTACACCTTATTTTGAGTTTCTCTTAATGTGTATATAGCTATTTAAAGGTTAAGGTGATGAATTATAGAATGGGTGTTGGCATGGTACATAGTTTGTGTTGTAGCTTGTTAAGGAATCCTTGTGAATGGTGGTGTGTGTGTGTAAGGAAAAACTATGTGACCTCTTAGAGCTCGGGGGTGGATTGGATATCAATCCTATGGTTGGGAGGAGAGCGTATGGCCATATCATCTTTTTTTGTTGCCTTCTTCTTCTTTTAGGTGCATATATATTGAAGTTGGGATCAATGGAAAGCCTATAAAAGTTAGGAAACCAGAATAGATGTAGGTCCTATGAATTGGGAAATAAAAAAATTCAAGTTTTGAAGAGTAGAGTTTTAGAAAGAAAAAAATGTAATTGTTGGGTATGGTGGTCGGTTCATTTTGTAAATGTGTTGTATTCTTCAATTAGATGTGTAAATTCAAGGAACAATTTAGGTATGCCCCAAATCCCTTGCTATAAGGAAACTACTGTCGGGTAAATATGAACTTTATAAGTGTAATCATTGTAGTCATTGGTGTAAATATTTAAGGGAATAAAAGATTAAGTCTATGGCATCAAGCCCCAATCTTGTTGAGAGAATTTTAAAGAAGGAATTAAATTCTTATTGGATCTAAAGTAAATATTCTCTTATAGTAAGGCAAATAAAAGCATGTGTTGAAGGTCTTCACAAATCTTGATTTTAAGGAAAATTAAAAGAAGGATATTTTCTTCTATATATTGAATTCTATCATAGCTAATTAGATGTAATATTTATACTTCAAAGGAATAATTTGTATGTATATGATGTACCAATATATCAATTAAAATATACAAATTATCTATGCAAATACTTAAAAAATAGATATAAATATCGATAGACAAACCAAATAATCTAAAACATATAATAATTTAAACAATATGAAATTTTAACATTTTTATATATCCAAATTATCACATTTATTAGGATATATAATGACAATTTAGTTAAGAATTAAATATTTAAAAAAAAATAAAATATATATTAAACTAAATAATTAAGAATTTATATTAAAACAAATATTTAAGAACCTATATTAACCAAATATTTGCACTTTCATACATAAAAATTATATATGAAAAAAAAAAATGTATCGTTGAGTTCCTATGTTTGGGAAAAGAAGGATCAATTTTTTTTTGTTAAGGATATTCATAAGGGCTCATTTCAATGCTCCATTAAAGTCAGTAAGAATATAGAATAATATCACAATTTTCATCCACAAATCAATGTGTCACAATTTTCATGGAAGCCATTTGTGACTAGACACTTAAGTTTGAAAGAAAATGATCCAGTTTGTGTGAGGATGAAATGGAAGCAATAGATGGGGAAACAATTTTCAAAGATGAATGTTTAGTTATAGGTGGTTTCTAGTTAGGATTTTCATTCATAGATTAATGGAAAAAAATTACTCTTTAATTTAGGTTTCAAAATTCAGATTTGTTTGAGACTTTAGAGGCTTAAAATATAGCTACAAATTAGTATTGAAATAGTATTAGCTATTTGGAATGGTTGTATTTGTCTTAATTTTGAAGATTGCAAACTTTAGTCATATTAGGGAAATAATGAATAGGGTGATAATCTAATTGGAATCAAGTTTGCGGAATTGGGTTGACATTAAGCTCATTAGTATTTTTATCTTAAATCAGAAACACCATGATAATAATATTCTATATTCTTACTAAAGTTGATCAATATGAGTTCCATGTATAATTTGTACACAAACGAATTTAGTGATAAATTTGTAACTAGCTAATCTTAAGATCTTGTTCAAGAGTAATTCACTTAAAAGGAATTCTGATGGTCATAAGTTAATTTTGTTAAATTGTTTTAATTTAGCCTAAAACTTACTTTGTCTTTAATAGAGAAATATAAATTTGTATTGTTAAGTATGCAATTTTGTTTGAAATTTCACTTGAGAGAATGTTAAGAATTAATAGGGAAGCTAAGTAAAAAAAGATGGTTAATGCCCTCTTTGATTTCTTATTTAATTTAATTTTCAAATATATATATAGAGGGAATAATAGTTTATTATTTTGAGTTAAATCAAATGGACTAACTATTGTTTTATTTGATTAATAACTTGAGGTATTAGTAAACTAGTAGAATGGATATATACTTTACATACAAATTAAATAGCTAATCTATGATGGTCTTTATGTTTGGATCATGGTAGAATTTGATTAATAATATGGATCTGTAGCCTTTAACTCTCAATTTTAATATAGAACCTCTTTGTGACATTTTACATAGTTCCTCAAATAGATGTCACCGAAAATGTGTAGTTAATTTTGAAGTGATCTTGATAGTTATCTAGTCTATTTAATTTTAATATTACATGTAGAGATAGTTTATGCTAGTAGCAAATAGTTGAAGTTGATTTATGTTGGTTGGGTCTACACATAAAGATCAATTATTGCAAATGATAGTACTATTGACATTCATTAGGAGTGTTATAATAAGTGGTTTTAGGTACTTCATCTACTAATGATATTATTGTTGTGATTTTCAATTACAATAATATCATCTTTGGGTAAGAATTTAGACGAAGTAAATAATATTAATGAGTAATGTCAACAATGTGTTGTTAATGTTTAATCACATTGATAGTTAAGTAAAATTGATTCAAGAATAATATTGTTAGTAAAGGCAAGAGGTAAAATTTATGTTTAGTAAAACTATTAGTGATAGTGAGTATAAATGTCTTTATGTTTGGAAACGAATAATCATAAAGCTACTATGAAAGTTATTAAAATCAATATTGTTGTGGATATTTAATATTTACCTTACCATTAGTATGTTTCATGTTCCTGCGTAGTTAAGGATTGTTAGTATTTTTTTGTTTTGTTCAAAAAGATTTGGTGGTTGTGTAATGCTTAGTTGTGTAAACTTGGAGCATGACACAATTGGGGGTACATGATGATTCTTAGGACTAAATATAACTCCATATACCCTTTTTATCTCCTCTTTGTCCTATATTTCCTTCATAAACCTTGTTTCTTGTCACTATTTTTTGTAAAATAAAGTATGTTATCATTAATTTGATTTTTAAGGAAAATGAAGAAGAAATAGATATTAATATTGATTCATGTACTAAATTTTGTTGCTTTCAACAATCTTTTTGATAACATGCATGATTTAGAGAGGTTTGATGTATGCAACCATTAATTGTGGTCTTCAACAACCATTGACTATGGTCTTCAACAAATTTTGTTTGTTGTATTTAATATTCACTTCTTGCATATTTATTAAGCATCATACTTAGTGGACCTTTACAACCTTTCATGATATGATTAGATTGATGGTAGGTCTCAACTTTAAGGATTTGGGTGATAGTTTCTAGATTTTAATTAGTTTTTTATTATTTATTAATATGTATGAAAGCCATGTTCTATTATTTTAAAATAGATATTTTGTTGTTAGTATATCTAAACTTAACAAATTGATGGATTCTATTTCAAGACTATTGTTTGAAATTTTACACTATAAATATCTCTATTGTTGGGAGTAATATAGAGATAAAATATAACATGAAAATCAATAAATATCTTTGCATTATTCTAGATAAGTTATTGTTTGTTGAATAGTATTGAATAACCAAGGGATGTGAGAAGAGATTGTGCCACCAAGAAAAGTTCCTTCTTTCATTTATTAATATTTATTATTGTTTGTAAAGTTTGATTATTTAATTATCTTCAATGAAATTCGGTTTGTTTCCAAATTATAAGTTAAAATGATCTTAAAATTAGATGCATTATTTGTGGTAATTTCATTTACATTTAAACTCCTAAAATAAGTGTTTGTTACTCTCAACATAGAATTGCCACAACACTTGTCAATATCTCAACATAGACTCATTTATTATTGCATTTATTGACTTTAACTCTTCATTTATTATCAATTAAAGATGCACTTAAATATAATTTTCACATTCATTGACTTAAACACACAAACCCTAAACATAATCTCCCACTTAATTATACCTACCCACAATGCCATCTTTTGCTAACCTTCACAACAACTATTATACATGAAATCAATTCAAGTTCATGCTTTCACTACTTTTCCTTTCCTCTACACTCGTCCATGCACGACGTTTAGCCTGCATTGTGCATTTCAATATTTTTTGTTATTCCATGCACAACGTTTACTGTGCTTTTCATATTTGCTTACTTACACAAAATATGAGATGGGTTTGAATGGTTTAAAATGGTTTTTCATTACTATTAGACTTGTTCGACGAAATATGGAAAGGGTTTCACTGGTTTTCAACCATGCACTTGTTTTCGTGTGTTCGTCATTGCACAAACTTTAAATTTGCAATTTGCTTTTTACATTTGTTTGTTATTCCAAAATACGGAAATGGATACAATATATTTGCTTGTTACTAGGAAATATTCATACGGTTTTAATGTTTATCATTTCAAGGGTTTCTTCCGTGCACTTGGATTCGTGTCTTCCTCAATGCACCAACTTTAACTCTACAATTTGCTTATAATATTCTCATGTTACTCTGAAATATGAAAATGGTATGACTGGTTTTCATTTCCAAGATATTCTAGCATGTTTATGTATTATTTTGTTCTTTTGTGCACAATAGTTATGTCTGCAAAATGCTTTTTTCATTTCATTGTTACTGCCAAACATGGAAAGGGTTTCACTAGTTCAAAATTACAGGGTCTTCTCTTTGACAATGCACAAACTTTAACTCTACAATTTGTCTTGAAGATTTCTTTGTTATTACCAAATATACTTAATGGAGTCACTTGTTTTCATTCCCAAGTTATTCTGCCATGCAATTATATTATTCTATTCTTATATATGTATTAGTCTTTCCATACATACATATACATATTGTGCATGGAAGAACAAAATAATACATAGACATATTTCCATACATATAACTACCTAATATATTATAATAACTTTCAACTATTAATTTACATAAACAAATCTATTATAAAAAAAAAGAGATAAATTATTGTTTTTGTATAGTATTGAATAACCAAGGGATGTGGGAAGAGGTTGTGCTAGCAAGAAATTACCATTTATTATTGTTTGTATTATATTACAATGTTTTTTATTTAAGAATGTGTGTTTATTTAATTATCTTTAATGAAATTCAGTTTGTTCCCAAATTATAAGTTAAAATTATCTTAAAATTAGATGATTTATTTGTGGTAATTTCATTTACATTTAAACTCCTAAACTAAGTGCTTGTTGCTCTCAACATAGAGTTGCCACAACACTTGTCAATATCTCAAGGTTTGACAATTGACTCATCTAACAAGTATAATCTTTATTTCATTATTCAAATTGCATTTTATTTAATTAAATTAACCAATTGAACATCTCTTAACTAGCGTACCTCATCAATTAAGTTGTGTTTCAATTGGTAAACTTACCTCCTTGTGTTGCATTTTAGCTGTGGTAAATTATACCCCTCATAAGTCATTTTATAACTTGTACATGGGTCTAGAAATGACCTAGATGATGTATGTGGTACCACACAACCTCCTATATCTTGTCAACACCCATTTATTATTATAGACTTTTGCAAATCAAGTATAGGGTCAAGATGAGGTCACTTTGTCCACAATGTTATGTATATGGCATATTGTTTTGCAAAAAAAATGGTAGCTCTATATATGACATCTTATTATGATTTCATGTATATTAGTTGTTGTGAAGGTTAGCAAAAGAGGGCATTTGTGGGTAGGTAGAATTAAGTGGGAGATTATGTTTAGGGTATGTGTGTTTAAGTCAATGAATGTGAAAATTATATTTAAGCGCATCTTTAATTGATAATAAATAAAGATCTAAAGTCAATAAATGTGAGATTGTAAAATTTTAATCATGATTGAAACAATAAAATTTGTGATATGATCTTTGAGGGGCCCATAAATATGACTAAAATTATGTGAAAAGATAATGCCAAATATAAAATTCATTAAATTTTGGATATAACACGTAATTATTGACACTTGCCTTGCATGAATACTTGTCACTACTTCCAAATAACCACTTAAAAATATTATTTAATACTAACTTTTCTATTTACTTTAACTACCTAATATATTAAGTAATAACTTTCAATAGTGGACTTAGATACACAAATCTATCATTAAAAAAAAAGATATAATGAATTACCATAAATAAGTATTATAATTATTTGAAAAAAATGACTGTTGAGAAATTTGTTTTAATGGATGTTTAGCAATTTCTACCATTAAATAATTATTTAAAAAAAAAATAGATATAGTGAATTACCATCAAATAAGTATTATAATTATTTAAAAAAGAAAATTGACTGTTAGAGAAATTTGTTTTAATCGATGTCTCGTGATTTCTACAATTAAGTAAGTAGGGCGGGAGCCTATAGTGGGGACGAATGTCCTCCCACGTGGGCCCCATAGTAGACTGCCTTAATATGCAAACGTAAAACAATTTTCACCCACAAAGTCAACAAAGGTACACGTATCAATGTACGGTCAAAATTGTATTATAATAGGAGAATATTTGTCCCATACACAAATAGATATTTGCAGTCTTACATGTCACAGAATATTTAAAGCACATCTGACACCCCAAACATACAAGCCATAAATTGCTTGTTATAGGGCCGTCTATTAATAACAAAAGCCCAAAATATAAAATTAGTATAACCCAAGCTCCCCTATAATGTCACCACTTGCATTTCATCGCAGCCACCTTTGTGGCACTTGGGATGCCACAAGTACACCAACCAACCTAGAATGTCCCATCACCAAATCCAATCTAGCTGAACCCCCATCCCACTTGCCCACCGACACAACACTCAGACATGTTGCAATCAGTCATATGTATCCCATCTGTCAAATCGAACCTCTCTACTAATGGTTCCTCCTCCAGTTTTTCCCACCTGCAACCACCAAAATAATGGTGTTAAAGCTACCAAAATCTCTTGTCATGCAAACAAAGGAATGTGCGCCATTAATACATACAAACTCAACAATTGAGGGCACCTGATGAAGAATTCAAATTTCAAATTAAAAGGACAAGAATTAAAGACTCCACACCAAACCAACATTGAACATATAAGGAGAAATTCAAATTCAAAAATGCATTACTCAATCTCTTGCAATTTCCATTTAGCACATCCCACTTTCATTATCAGATATAAAATTTGGTCCAAAAATATGAAGATAGTCTAGAGGAAGTAGCAACAACATTCTAACAAGCTACATGTATTCTACTGTTAGAATTTCAGGCTGCCTGTGAATGCAATTTTTTTGAATGGGATGTCATTTTTTTTCACATTGGCCTGTAATTCAATATCGGGGGTTTCAACTTACACTTTATATGAGTGTCAAGTCATTTCAATTCAAGTTCATGCTTTCACTACTTTTCCTTTCCTCTACACTCGTCCATGCATGACTTTTAGCCTGCATTGTGCATTTTAATATTTTTTGTTATTCCATGCACGACGTTTACTGTGCTTTTCATATTTGCTTACTTACACGAAATATGAGATGGATTTGACTGGTTTAAAATGGTTTTTCATTACTATTAGACTTGTTCGATGAAATATGGAAAGGGTTTCACTGGTTTTCAACCATGCACTTGTTTTCGTGTGTTCGTCATTGCACAAACTTTAAATTTGCAATTTGCTTTTTACATTTGTTTGTTATTCCAAAATACGAAAAATGGATACAATATATTGCTTGTTACTAGGAAATATTCATATGGTTTTAATGTTTATCATTTCAAGGGTTTCTGCCATGCACTTGCATTCGTGTCTTCCTCAATGCACTGACTTTAACTTTGTAATTTTCTTATAATATTCTCATGTTACTCTGAAATATGAAAATGGTATGACTGGTTTTCATTTCCAAGATATTTTGGCATGTTTATGTATTATTCTGTTCTTCCATGCACAATAGTTATGTCTGCAAAATGCTTTTTTCATTTCATTGTTACTACCAAACATGGAAAGGGTTTCAATGGTACAAAATTACTGGGTTTTCTCTTTGACAATGCACAGACTTTAACTCTGCAATTTGTCTTCAATATTTCTTTTTTATTCCCAAATATACTTAATGGAGTCACTTGTTTTCATTCCCAAGTTATTTTTCCATGCAATTATATTATTCCGTTCTTATATATGTATTTGTCTTTCCATACATACATATACATATTGTGCATGGAAGAACATAATAATACATAGACACATTTCCATACATATAACTACCTAATATATTATAATAACTTTCAACTGTTAATTTACATACACAAATCTATCATAAAAAAAAAGATAAATTATTGTTTTTGAATAGTATTGAATAACCAAGGGATGTGAGAAGAGGTTGTGCTAGCAAGAAATTACCATTTATTATTGTTTGTATTATATTACAATGTCTTTATTTAAGAATGTGGGTTTATTTAATTATCTTTAATGAAATTCAGTTTGTTCCCAAATTATAAGTTAAAATGATCTTAAAATTAGATGCTTTATTTGTGGTAATTTCATTTACATTTAAACTCCTAAACTAGGTGCTTGCTGCTCTAAACAGAGAGTTGCCACAACACTTGTCAATATCTCAAGGTTTGACAATTGACTCATCTAACAAGTCTAACCTTTATTTTATTATTCAAATTATTGCATTTTATTTAATTAAATTAACCAATTGACATCTCTTAACTAGCGTACCTCATCAATTAAGTTGTGTTTCAATTGGTAAATTTACCTCCTTGTGTTGCATTTTAGCTTTGGTAAATTATACCCCTCATAAGTCATTTTATAACTTGTACATGGGTCTAGAAATGACCTAGATGATGTATGTGGTACCACACAACCTCCTACATCTTGTCAACACCCATTTATTATTACAAACTTTTGAAAATCAAGTATAGGGTCAAGATGAGGTCACTTTGTCCAAAATGTTATGTATATGGCATACTGTTTTGCAAAAAGAATGGTAGCTCTATATATGACATACTATTATGATTTCATGTATACTAGTTGTTGTGAAGGTTAGCAAAAGATGGCATTGTGGGTAGGTAGACTTAAGTGGGAGATTATGTTTAGGGTTTGTGTGTTTAAGTCAATGAATGTGAAAATTATATTTAAGTGCATCTTTAATTGATAATAAACAAAGATCTAAAGTCAATAAATGTGAGATTGTAAAATTTTAATCATGATTTAAACAATAAAATTTGTGATATGATGTTTGAGGGGCCCTTAAATATGAGTAAAATTATGTGAAATGATAATGCCAAATATAAAATTCATTAAATTTTGGGTATAACACGTAATTATTGACACTTGCCTTGCATGAATACTTGTCACTACTTCCAAATAACCACTTTAAAATATTATTTAATACTAACTTTTCTATTTACTTTAACTACCTAATATATTAAATAATAACTTTCAATAGTGAACTTAGATACACAAATCTATCATTAAAAAAAAAGATATAATGAATTACCATATATAAGTATTATAATTATTTGAAAAAAAATTATGTTGAGAAATTTGTTTTAATGGATGTCTACCAATTTCTACCATCAAATAATTAATTTTTAAAAATTAGATATAACAAATTACCATCAAATAAGTATTATAATTATTTAAAAAAGAAAAGTGACTGTTAGAGAAATTTGTTTTAATGGATGTTTCCTGATTTCTACAATTAAGTAGGGGAGAGGGGCCCAAAGGAGGGTGGGAGCCTCTAGTGGGGATGGAAGTAGTCCCACATGGGCCCCATAGTAGACTACCTTAATATGCAAATGTAAAACAATTTTCACCCACAAAGTCAACAAAGGTACACATATCACTGTATTGTCAAAATTGTATTATAATAGGAGAATATTTGTCCCATACACAAATAGATATTTGCAATCTTACATGTCATATAATATTTAAAGCACATCTGACACCCCAAACATACAAGCCATATTGCTTGTTATGGGGCCGTCTATTAATAACAAAATCCCAAAATATAAAATTAGTATAACCCAAGCTCCCCTATAATGTCACCACTTGCATTTCATCACAACCACATTTGTGGCACTTGGGATGCCACAAATACACCAGTCAACCAAGAATGTCCCATCACCAAATCCAATCCAACTGAACCCCCATCCCACTTGCCCACCAATACAACACTCACACATGTTGCAATCATTCATATGTGTCCCATCTGTCAAATCAAACCTCTCTACTAATGGTTCCTCCTCCAGTTTTTCCCACCTACAACCACCAAAACAATGGTGTTAAAGCCACCAAAATCTCCTGTCAAGCAAACAAAGGAATGCACGCCATTAATACATACAAACTAAACAATTGAAGGCACCTGATGAAGAATTCAAATTTCAAATTAAAAGGATAGGAATTAAAGACTCCACACCAAACCAACATTGAACATATAAGGAGAAATTCAAATTAAAAAATGCATTACTCAATCTCTTGCAATTTCCATTTAGCACATCCCACTTTCATTATCAGATATACAATTTGGTCAAGAAATATGAAGATAGTCTAGAGGAAGTAGCAACAACATTCTAACAAGCTACAGGTATTCTACTACTAGAATTTTAGGCTACCTGTGAATGCAAAGATTTTGAAGGGGATGCCATTTTTTTTCACATTGGCATGTAATTCAATATCTGGGGTTTGAACTTACACTTTATATGAGTGTCAAGTCATTTCAATTCAAGTTCATGCTTTCACTACTTTTCCTTTCCTCTACACTCGTCCATGCACGACGTTTAGCTTGCATTGTGCATTTCAATATTTTTTGTTATTCCATGCACGACGTTTACTGTGCTTTTCATATTTGCTTACTTACATGAAATATGACATGGGTTTGACTGGTTTAAAATGGTTTTTCATTACTATTAGACTTGTTCGACGAAATATGGAAAGGGTTTCACTGGTTTTCAGCCATGCACTTGTTTTCGTGTGTTCGTCATTGCACAAACTTTAAATGTGCAATTTGCTTTTTACATTTGTTTGTTATTCCAAAATATGGAAATGGATACAATATATTTGCTTGTTACTAGGAAATATTCATACGGTTTTAATGTTTATCATTTTGAGGGTTTTTTCCATTCACTTGGATTCGTGTCTTCCTTATTGCACCAACTTTAACTCTACAATTTGCTTATAATAGTCTCATGTTACTCTGGAATATGAAAATGGTATGACTGGTTTTCATTTCCAAGATATTCTGGCATGTTTATGTATTATTCTGTTCTTCCATGCACAATAGTTATGTCTGCAAAATGCTTTTTTCATTTCATTGTTACTATGAAACATGGAAAGGGTTTCACTGGTTCAAAATTACAGGGTCTTCTCTTTGACAATGCACAGACTTTAACTCTGCAATTTGTCTTGAAGATTTCTTTGTTATTACCAAATATACTTAATGGAGTCACTTGTTTTCATTCCCAATTTATTCTTCCATGCAATTATATTATTCTATTCTTATATATTTATTTGTCTTTCCATACATACATATACATATTGTGCATGGAAGAACATAATAATACATAGACATATTTCCATACATATAACTACCTAATATATTATAATAACTTTCAACTGTTAATTTACATACACAAATCTATCATAAAAAAAAAGATAAATTATTGTTTTTGAATAGTATTGAATAACCAAAGGATGTGAGAAGAGGTTGTGCTAGTAAGAAATTACTATTTATTATTGACTTTATTATATTACAATGTTTTTATTTAAGAATGTGTGTTTATTTAATTATCTTTAATGAAATTCGATTTGTTCCAAAATTATAAGTTAAAATGATCTTAAAATTAGATGATTTATTTGTGGTAATTTCATTTACATTTAAACTCCTAAACTAAGTGCTTGTTGCTCTCAACATAGAGTTGCCACAACACTTGTCAATATCTCAAGGTTTGGCGATTTACTCATCTAACAAGTATAATCTTTATTTCATTATTCAAATTGAATTTTATTTACTTAAATTAACCAACTGAACATCTCTTAACTAGCGTACCTCACCAATTAAGTTGTGTTTCAATTGGTAAACTTACCTCCTTGTGTTGCATTTTAGCTTTGGTAAATTATATCCCTCATAAGTCATTATATAACTTGTACATGGGTCTAGAAATGACCTAGATGATGTATGTGGTACCACACAACCTCCTATATCTTGTCAACAACCATTTATTATTACAAACTTTTGAAAATCAAGTATAGGGTCAAGATGAGGTAAGTTTGTCCAAAATGTTATGTATATGGCATATTGTTTTGCAAAAAAAATGGTAGCTCTATATATGACATCCTATTATGATTTCAGGTATAGTAGTTGTTGTGAAGGTTAGCAAAAGAGGGCATTTGTGGGTAGGTAGAATTAAGTGGGAGATTAGGTTTAGGGTTCGTGTGTTTAAGTCAATGAATGTGAAAATTATATTTAAGGGTATCTTTAATTGATAATAAATGAAGAGCGAAATTCAATAAATGTGAGATTGTAAAATTTTAATCATGATTTAAACAATACAAATTTTGATATGATGTTTGAGGGGCCCTCAAATATGAATAAAATTATGTGAAACGATAATGCCAAATATAAAATTCATTAAATTTTGGATATAATACGTAATTATTGACACTCGCCTTGCATGAATACTTGTCACTACTTCCAAATAACCACTTAAAAATATTATTTAATACTAACTTTTCTATTTACTTTAACTACCTAATATATTAAATAATAACTTTCAATAGTGAACTTAGATACACAAATCTATCATATAAAAAAAAGATATAATGAATTACCATAAATAAGTATTATAATTATTTGAAAAAAATGACTGTTGAGAAATTTGTTGGATGTCTAGCAATTTCTACCATCCAATAATTAATTTAAAAAAAAATAGATATAATGAATTACCATCAAATAAGTATTATAATTATTTGAAAAAGAAAAGTAACTATTGAGAAATTTGTTTTAATGGATGTGTCGCGATTTCTACAATCAAGTAAGTAGGTATTAATTAATTATTTAAAAAGCAAAAGTGACTGTTGAGAAATTTGTTTGAATGGATGCCTCGCGAGAAGGTTTCATAGGAGAAAGACTATCATATCAGAGGAGCTGCAACCGTTTGAGGTGTGTACCATGCTCAACTACAGAGACCTTACATCATAATTTCAGCTCAGACAGGTTTAAAAGATTCAGTGACTTCTATAATTGGAGTGCTTTCGTGGTTTTAAATCTTTTAGATATTAGCCAAATCTGTTTGAATCGGTGATTTGCAGTAGAATATTAGGAAGGAAGAGTATATAATACCTAATTTTCACGGCATTTGTTTGCAATATTAGTCGTTTAGGTGGCAGGAAGTGTTGGCGTAATTTTGTGTGAGGATTGAGAGAAAGATACACAGTGTTTGATGCGTTTGTCTCTTGGCTTCACTATGCTTAAGTGATGCTGTTTTTAACATTTTTGCTGGAACATTACAATTTACTTCATATGCTACATCTCTGCCTTCAAATTTGAACCCATCCTACTGGTTTTTTGTGATTGGAAATACCATTACTCACTTGTTCTCAAGTCTATTGCACGCTTGAAACACCCTTCATCATTCTCTTTCTTTTGTAACTAATGATCATGAATCGACTTGATGGTGAACATCTTGGGCTTCAGTTGAGGAGGCACAAGTTTCAATCTGGAGGGGTTAAAATACGTGGCTTCAAATCTAAGCATACAAATGCTATCTGTAGTAGCGGCTCAGTGCAACGCATTGTAAACCTTCGATTGACCTTCCTTTTACTTTCTTTCTCTTCTCAATTTTGGTTTCTTGGCTTTTGAGGTTTATGTCTTAAACGCTAACCCACACTAATTAGGATATACCAGAGTTGAAGACTTAGATGCAGAGAAATTTTCCAATAGGGGATACACACAGGTAGCCTGAGGGTAGGTATTCATATGCTGCTTGGAAGTGGTAAAAGGCCAGTAGTCTCATCTGTGTGTACCTGGCAAGAAGGGTTTCTTCTAGATTGTTGCTTATATGCTTTCCTGGACGGCTAAATTTTCTTTTCCATCCATAAAATAACAACAATATCGCCCATAAGTGAATATGGAATTTTAGTTCATAAAGTAAGCCACACCCACTCGATAAGAATCTATGGCTTCTTTGCAAATTTCTTTTAAAAACTTGAATCTCAGAGTGCTTTCCGAATGATAAGCATATGGTCCTACTTTCTACCCTTGCTATGGTCTCTGACTCTCCACCATACAACAACAGAAAAACTTTAGCATTATCGTCAATGGATGATACCTCAAGGTGTCCAACTTGTATACAAGAGTCCTTTCTACCAAGGTCTGTTCCAATTGCATCCAAATCCCAAATGCGCAAGTGCACCTGTAGATACAAGGAGCTTACATGCCTTTTCAACATGTGCAGGGTTAAGGATGTGCAGGGTTCAGAATCAACTAAATTCATTGTCAGAATCAACGAAAGTCCCGACAATGAATTTAGTTGTAAACAAAGGCATAGTATCCACGGAATTCTTCTCTAGAAAATTTCTGATTCCGGAATCAGATATGTTTTGATGTATCATAGGCGAATTAGCATTTTCAGTCTACCCTCGGACGAGCCTTGACCTGAAGGTCAACAGCATAAATGGAAATCCTCATCGTATTGTGGAGAATTAACTGATACATATCATATCCATGTTTGGTGATTACTAATTTAGAAAAAGCACAACCAATGAACTTGATAGATATTTCCAGCAGCTTTGCATTTTATTTATACAACAGTAACAACCAAGGTGACAAAAGTAAATTGAGCTCAGCCAAGATCTAATGGTGTTTGTCATTTTTTCCCCAAAGCCTATTCCATTAATTCAGGCTTGTGGCCTATGTTGTGTAAGTGTGTAATGGCTTAAGGTTTCTTGATCTTGTCATAGACCAAATAATCTTCAGTCTGGATTTGTAATCCAATCTAGTAGAGGCTGTTCACACCTTGGCATTGAATCCAAAGGGTCTTATAACTGCATAAACTAGATATTTGTGATTACTACACGGTAAAGATGAAGGTAACTTTTTTGTCTAGCCAGTGGTGGGTTCAGTTGTCAATGAGCTATTCAAAACTTTTGATACGATGGATTTATGTCAATTATAAGTTATAAAAACAGTTGTCATTTTTTATTTTCATATCGATAACTGAATTCTATTTAAAGTAGCCTTAACAACTCCTTTGAGTTCTGTAATTGTTGTCCCTCACGAGTGGTAGAGAGAAATGAATAATGCTTCTCTCAAGTAGAGATCCAATATCATGTAGATACAGGTGGTGTGCCCTCCCTACTACACCTTTTTATCTATGTTCCATGGTGGTTTGGGGATGGAGACAGCGGGATGCTTTTTAAGATGGGAGTCCTAGGGGCCGTTATCTTGGGGATGGCAAGGGCTGGCAATACATACATACATGCACAAAGTCAAATTTTTACAAGTTTATCTGTACATGACATTGAAATTTGAAATTCAAGTTTAGACATTTGTATAATGAATCAAATTTGATATTCAACGTGACATGTTCATTGATTAAAAAATAGAAATTTTGATTCCACTGTTCAATGTTTTAATTACAATAAAAGGCCCAGAGGCTGCAAAATCATAAATGAGTCAATGACAAAATGCACAACAATTGGCATAGCTGTAAGATTATAGATATCAACTATGCCTCATTTGGGCTGTCAATATCCAAAGAGTCCTCTGATTGTGAGTCACTTTGGTATATCAAGTTTTGACTCATCTGATAAAAAACCAGTCAATCCCTGCTGCATCTCCTCCTCATCAATCTGTCTAAGACTCTAACATCTTTAGGATCAACATCTCAACATGTGGTTGGAGTTTTTCAATAAATACTCAGGAGTCTGTGGATTAGGGTTGCATAGGGGATGTGGGAAGGTTTGTGGGTTCATGACACCCCTTTTTTTTGCTTTCAAATGAAGTATTCTTTTAATTAAAAAATATGCAGACTAGCAGGGGGATGTCTGACCTTCCCCAGGACAGTCAAAAGACATATCAGATGTTCCTGGTCCTCCTGAGCATGACCAGACATTTCCCATCCTTGGTTTCACCAGTGAAAAGGGATGGCCATGGGATGTACCCATCATCTCAGTGTCCCGGGGATGCTGGAGGGAATGAGGATGGGAGTTTTTAGGGAGATGTGTCCCCATGTATCAGTATCCTATGGGGCTTTGTTTTTCATGTCTAATTGAATTGTGATTTGAAGCAAAGTACTGAACAATTTCATTGGGTCCTAATTTGAAAACTACTGGAATATTTTGGCATAAACATGTCAAGTCAAGTTTCTTTTCATTACTTGAGAGAAAATTTACTGAATTTATGGGAGAAAAAGTGTTATTTCTAAACATTACTGTAAACTGTAAAGCTTATTTTTCTTTTTGACCTAAGTGATATGTTTTTAGGCTTTTTCTTATTTTCTTATTGTATTTTGATATTAAAAGTATCGATGCGCATGGTAATTGGTTGTGAATGAAACAGGCTATAGGAAAGCATCAGAAATAAAGAAGATGGCTCTGAGACAATTTTTAGGATGGTCTAATGGGGAGTTAATGAGATCAGATGCAAAATCCTGCTCAACGACGATGCGACAGACAGCTGGCATCTTTAGTGTTGGTGGAGCTCTAGCATTTTGGACTCTTGCTAGGGTATACTATGGTATGTAACAATGCTCTCCCAGTTATCTGTTTGTACATAAATATGCTTGTGTGAGATAAAAATTCTTGCACTCATGTCCGAAGTCAAAAAAACTTGTTGGACTCAATAAAAAATAGATACAATGTTTTGAAATCTTGGAATGTTCTATTAAGAATTACTTGACTAAATGAAGAAAGTGCGCATCACATTCACTGCCTGCAAAAGCCCTGAAACTAGGTAATATACTTACTCATAGTGTTTTCATGTCTTTCCTTTTCTTCCTCTTATCATGCTCATGACAAGAATTTCCTCTTCTTGATATTCTCCTTTTCAACAATGATGCAATATGATTCTGTGTTTGACACTTTTTATTTTGTGAATCATATGCTGCACAGCAGGACAAGATTGGTTCTTTAAACTTTATTTCTCCTTATCACAAATTTGGCACACTATTCCTTCCCTTTCATAGAACTTTTTCTTATCTGAACCTTCATGAGAAATTGTCTTCAACTGTTTCAACCCTTCTTTTGTTTAGATTTTCTGCTCACATAGAGCCACTCTTTAATTTTTGTTCTTATTTTCTACATCACAGCTCTGAATTTTTGTTGATGTATTTAATTATTCAATTTTGTCAATCAATAATTTATGCACCTATTTAGTGTAAATTGTAATATGTACATTCAATCTTTGGATATTTATCAGTTAGTTGGGAACTCAAGTGTGCTCTCCATAATTGAAGGATTCTTGTTGGCTTGACTGATCCTCAACTATCTTTAAATTATGGTTATCTCTCCAAAAAACTGAGTGTATCCATAGTTTGAGATAAAAGGATTTTTTTTTTCAATTAAGATAACTGGAATTTACAGTTAACAAACCAAAGATTTCCAGATGGCCACTGCCATAATCAGGGAAAGGAGAGAAAAGACCCAAATGAGATTAGTACAATCCTGACTCCAAGAGGACCCCATAGACAAGATGATCTTCTCATGTCTCCTATAAAAAATATCCCAGTCAGCAATTGAGCTAGGAGAGATTTCAAACCAAGAGAACCCAAAATACCAAGAAAGGCAAAAAGACCAGCCAGGAGACCCAATGGGGAAATTTTAGAAAGAACACTGAAGGCCAAAGCTGTTCAGCAAGACATCCTCCATAAAAGTATTATGGGTGATCATTCTTAATAAGATGAAGAAGTTGGGCGCCTTCCCATGGGTCAAAGAGCCCTGGGCTGAAGCATTCCAGAGGCAGTTCTCGTCAATTCTCCATTTAGCCAAGCAATTTGCCACCGGTTTCCATTCCCAAGCAATATACACAAGGGATATGACCCTAAACATGGTGATAAGATGAAGGATTTCTTCAGCCAGGTTTGCAAGCTGCCAAGAGGAGTTGTGAGCCTTGTCCCTGTTCAAAATAGTAACCATAATTAAAGAGTCAGTTTCACAGATAATTTTCTTCATTTTTTTCTCACAAGCTTTTTCTTGAGCAATAAAAATGGCTCTAGCTTCCATGTAGTTGTTGGTATCAGTTCCCATTGCCATAGAGAAAAAGAAGCCAACATAGCTATCCTCATCCCATGCAATCCCTCCAAGGTTGGTTGCACCTGGGTTGTCACAAGCCAAACCATCAATGTGTGTTTTGACAAATCCCACAAAAGGAGGGGATCACGAATCGGACCTGTTCATGGTTTTAAACCCTCTCACAGTTGATAAATTATGACACAAAGGATGAACAATGGAGTACAGACCAAGAATCTTCATGATCCTTCAGTCAAGAGGTGACATTTGCTCAATAAAATTACCCTTTGCAGCAATGGTTTCTTGCAGAGAAACCAGGATTTTTTCCCATGTTTGAGAACAAAGACCTTGATGTCCTTGGAAAATTCATTGGTTCCATTCAAGCCATAATTTCCAAAAGAAAGAAGTCAGTCCAAGCTCCCAAGCAACTTCAAGGACATTAGCATTGGAAGGAGGCTGATCCATGCTGGCCCAAAAATCAGATAAGAAGGTAGCACGAATAACTCGTCAACCCCATACCAAAAGCAAAGGGACATTGGAAGAAAAGGTAAGCCACTGTTTCTCATCATTATTACAAAGCACACATTTTGAAGGTCTTTGAAAACATCTTTTTGTATTTGTCCCAAGTGAGAGATTTGTTATGACAAACCAACTAGATAAAGAGATTACATTTATGCAAACAAAAATTTGCTCCAAACTTTGTTCCACCGAGGGAAATCTTTGTTATCATTGTTATTCATGTCAAGGTTCATGTAATGTTGAGCTATCATGAAAGTTTGGATCATGGCCCTAGCCAAGAACGTCATCGACATCCAAAGAGCAACATAGTCAATCCATGAGACAGTAACGTATCATGATCTTTTGGAGATCCTCCCCCAAACCAATCACTGACATTTTTGCAGCTAGGACCTAGGTTCTACTCTTATACCAACTGTATTTAGTAAATATTTCTCGTAGTTTAATGTACTTCTTGGTTGGCATAATTAGTAGGGAAACTTGGGGACGCGTTCCCCCCTACCCCCCGCCTAAAATGTCCCCTAGGTACAGGGGACGGTCCCCTAGTGTCTCCTTTTTGCAAAACCTGGGAAATGTCCCCAAATTGGGGGAATGGTCAATGGGGAAAAGGGGATGGTTGATGGGGAAAAGGAGATGGTTGATCATCCCGATAATGACCAGGGAATGCTTGAGCCATCCCTTGACCGTCTTGGGGACGGCCGACCGTCCCCCACGTCATAGCATGTTTTAAAAATAAAAAAGTACATTTTAATGAAAAGAAAAGCATTGAATTCGATGCTATTGTGGGTCCCAACATTATTTGCTATCTAATGAGGAAAAATCACTTCTCATTTCATTCATTTGTGCATTTGTTTGTGAAGGAGAGAATGAGCAGCCAAGGCTTTGAAGTTGCAGCCATTGAAGGAGGAAGAACAGCAGGTTGAAGGAGAAGAGGTTGAAGCTAGTGCTGTTGGGAGTACAAATCCACCAAAGAGGTATGTATTTCCCTTCCTTCTTTTTTTTCTTTCATTTGTTTTGCAAAATCTCAAGCATACATTGTCTGATTTTTTTAAATTTTTTTTAAATTTTTCAGTTGATACTTGCATTTAAAATATAAAAAACACGAGCAGCAATGGGGGTAGGAGTGAAAGTGAAGATGAAGTGAAAAATAGAAGAGAAAGTGGTGAGGGTGTTAGTGGAGAGCAAACAAACCCATACCAATTCCCTTCAACAATCATGGAATGTTATGCAAAGAATCCTTTAAACAAAAAAAAACCTTTCCTTCAATATGTTTTTTTTTTGATTGGTAATGGGCACTTTTTAAGGTGGCTAACACTATTGCTGTTCAAATCCGCGAGCCCACCAACCTAGCGAAAGCACAAAGCTTGCGAGTGTAGTGGCTCAGCGGGGATTTGAACCTTGGTGGCAGCGTCACCAAGCAAGTGTTTCAACCGCTGCATTATACGGGTCACCCCCCCTTTCCTTCAATATGTTACACCCATGGGCCAAAGACAAAAAAATTCAGGGGGGAGTAGGGTGTGTGTGGTATTGCTATGTTTGCGAGAAAGAATTTAGGGGCAGCTACACAAGGGTAAGGTATCATTTTTTTGGTTAGGCTAGCCATGGAGTTAGAATGTGTCTTGCATTAAAAGATGATGAAGCAATGGAGTGTCAAAGATTACAAATGGAGGTGGATGGGGTTCAAAGTGGGTCATCTTCTTTTCCAAGTGCGCAATCAACTTTGCCTATGCCTTCCACGGTTGGTAGTAGTGAAGTTGCCACAAGAGGAAAGAGGAAGGTGAGTGGTAGTGGGAAGGGAGCTTCAGTTGAGTCTATGCTTAATAACCAAGCACGAGAAGCCACCAAATTTTCCATTGCCAAATTCTTTTTTGCCCATGCCATCCCATTTCATGTGGCCCGTTCATCTTATTTCAAACAAATGATTAAAGATATAGCCACTATTGGTCCTTCATTCATACCCCCTGGAGATCATAAGCTATGCTCCATCCTCCTAGACAAAGAGTACTCCAAAGTTAATGTGTTAATGGAGGTTATGAGGCGAACGTGGATGAGGACGGGTTGCTCTATAGTGATGTCTGGGTGGATTGATGTTAGACATCGGCCACTCATCAATATCATAGTCACATGCCTTGCTGGTTCTTATTTTCTTAGAGCCATAGATTGTTTGGGGAAACGTAAGGATGCAGACTTCTAGTTTTCCATTTTGAGAGATGCCATAGAGGAGGTTGGGGCTGCTAATGTGGTGCAAGTGATTACGATTCAACACGTACGTGCAAATTGGTTTGTTTGATGGTGGAGGGTACTTATAGGCACATCTTTTGGACCCCATGGTGTGTTCATGCATTGAACAACGCATAAAAGACATAGGGAAGTTGGATTGGGTGAAGCAAGTGGTGGCAAAAGCTAGAAATATTCAGATGTTCATTTGCAATCCCCACACCTTACTTGCTCTCTTCAGATCATTTTCAAAGGAGTTTCTCAAACTTGTTGAGACAAGGTATGCCATTTCATTTTGTTTCACTTTCAATTTTTCAAAATTTGAAACTTCAAACATTTCAATTTGTAATCTAAATTTGATTTTGTTTTAAATTTTAATGAATCATTGAATCAATGAATGTGGATATGCCACATACTTCATCTTGTTGGAGAGGATGCTTGAGGTGCATGAGCCTCTACAATTGATGATGGTCAATGCAAAGTGGACTAGATGGCCTAATTCAAGTTCTGCTCAAAGAAAAGCCATCAAACAAAAGATTCTCGATGACGATTGGTGGTCCAATGTGAGGCAAGACATATTAGATTGCTGATTTTCATATTAAATTTTTGATTTTAATATTTTAATTTTATTGTCCAATGTTCCAACTTTTGAAGTTTCTAACATGTTAATTAATTCTTTTGAACTTTTTGTTTGCATTTTGTAGATATATTTGCTCCTTCATCTCACCTTTTGTAGATGTCATTCGTTATGCTGATACAAACTCTCCTACTCTTGGAGAGATATATGAGACATTTGACAGTATACTTGGGAAGATCAAGCAAACAATTTTGGCAAAGGATCCCACTTTGGGTTTATATGAGCAACACATTAAGCCCATTATGTTGCGGTGGTGGAACACAATGAACACCCTGCCTCATATGGCTGCCTTTTCTCTAAATCCCAAATGGTATACACCAAGGGATGGTAGGGTGCCTCCATGTGATGATCTTGAGGTTTTAGATGGGTTCACACGAGCCATTGATAAGATGTTTTCAGCAAAGTAAGCTCCAGTACTTCAGACACAATTCCTTAACTTTGCTAATCTTTGTGGCACAACTTTGAGTAAACCACAGACGAGGTTGGATAGAGCTATATTAGCTCAAATAGACCCTATTGGACGGTGGACATGGCATTGGAGGTATACACTGCAATTGAAGACACTTGCTACTTGCCTTCTTACACAGGTTGCCAGTTCCTCTGCTGCAGAGAAGAATTGGTCCACATATAGCTTTATCCACTCCCTCAAGAGGAATAGACTTACCTCTAGACGAGCAGAGAAGCCAGTGGTCGTGCATAGTGCTCTTCAACTTCATGATTGATAGACTCCAGCTCTACGGTGGGATATTGATCCCGAGGACGTGGCCTAGGTTGATGAGGAGGAGACACTAGAGGGTTTGGTTGGGATTCTGTTGGTTGAGGCTGAGGTGGACCATCGCAATGGCAATGGTAGTGACTCAGAGGATGACTTTGATTTTGATGCAGTTATGGGAGATGCGGATTAGGGGCAGCAGTGCTACTGCTCTTTGTTTATTGTATTTTGATTTTCATATCATACTTTAAAACTATATGGCAACAATGTAGCCTTTGGGCATTTTGATATAAGTTTATAAACTATAACTTGGAGGTTGTTTTATGATTCATGTATGTTAATTTTGAATTTTGAATGCATATTGAGTATTGACCATATTTGCCAAGAGATTGGTATTGGTACTGGTATTGGTACCGCCATCGGTACGACTTTTTTCAAAAATAGGAGATGGGGGTAGTTGGAGACACCATTTTTTTTTAATATAAATAAAAAGTAAAAAATAAATAAATTAATAATTTATGGAAAATCTGAAAATATGATGACATTTAACTTTCAAAACAATAGATCTTAGACGCGTGAAAATAATTTAATCACTCTTAGACATGTCAAATACATTATGCTTTAATTTTTAAAGTTTCAACTGTTTAAACTTTATAGTTTTTTTAGGTATTTTAGTCGGGTACGTAGTTTTTTGTAGCGAGAGACGGCAGGGTACTCAAGAAACTTTGACGGAAGTCTCTAGCCTCTGGAGGCGTCTCTAGAGACGGTATCGGTACTGGAGATGTGTCTCCCGACAACTATGCTATTGACAAATAATGTTGAACACAAATGTTATATGTTAAGGTTCTATAATGTATATTATGCATGCCTTATCCATGTTTTCATATAAATATTTAAAATTTCCCTATTTTGTATAGCCGTCCCCTCGCAGTCCCCAAATTTGGCCTCAAAATCTGGAAACTTGGGGACTCGTCGTATTGTCCCTCGCCGTCCTTGTCCCTAAGTTTCCAAATTTTGAGGCCAAAGCTGGGGACGGTGGGGGTATGGCTACACAAAATATAGGGAAAATTTTAAATATATAGGGAAATTTTAAATATTTATATGAAAACATGGATAAGGCATGCATAATATACATTATAGAACCTTAACATATAACATTTGTGCTCAACATTATTTGTCAATACTCAATACGCATTCAAAATTCAAAATTAACATACATGAATCATGAAACAACTTCCAAGTTATAGTTTATAAACTTATATCAAAATGCCCAAAGGCTACATTGCTACCATATAGTTTTAAAGTATGACATGAAAATCAAAATACAATAAACAAAGAGCAGTAACACTACTGCCTCTAATCCGCATCTCCCATAACCGCATCAAAATTGGAGTCATCCTTTGAGTCACTGCCACTGCCACTGTGATGGTCCACCTCAGCCTCAACCAACAGAATCCCAACCAAACCCTCTAGTGTCTCCTCCTCATCAACCTAGGCCATGTCCTCAAGATCAATATCCCAATGTTGGTTGGAAATTTTGTATTCTCGTGAAAGCGTACAAAATTGAGATTTCAACCACAGCACGTGAGTTAAACTCTCCTAATTAAGGGAAGGCTCCCCCTTTAACTAAATAAAATTAAGGGTAGGACAGCAATCGTTCCTCTTGTTTCAGGAAAGATTACGTTCTTCTCTCTTCACAGAAAAGACACAGTAAATGTTACTAAAACTTGTTACAACAGCTATACAGTGAAATTAAGAGAAAGGAAATAAAGTTTCCTGAAAGCGCAAAGACTTCCGTTATTTCCTCCGGGACGGGAAAACAATTCGATAAGCACAAAGTCTTAAAGAATGAAATCCTATCAACCTTTTTTCAGAACGATTACTTTATAGAAATATACAAGATAAAACAGCTCAAAGACTGTAATTATAATGTATGCTTTCAACTATTCTAAATGAGAAATACTATGAGCGTAAAGACTTATAATTCTTCTCTATTTCTAACACTAACTAAGAATTCAATTCTCAGATTTACAGCACAAAGACTGCAGATATTTAAATTGAATCTCTCTTCAGCAATCTTCAACAATTCTCAAGTAATCACAATATAAGAATGACCCAAAATGACATAAGAACATTTAGGATGCAAAACAAGAATTCAGCTCAAAGTCTGAAATTCCAGCTTCTTGATATCACTTGAAAATTTACAATATTTCACTATAAAGCTCAAAGACTTTATGAGTATAAAATTCTGCAGAGTTTTCTTGCTTGCTAAAAAGATAAAGATTACAATAGACCCCTCAAGTATTTATAGGAGGAAGGTCTGGAGAAAAAGGTGGGAGGATCTCAACAAACTTGAGAAAATCTCTCAACCGATAACTAATTGCGATTGACTTATTCAAAATTACAATCCAAATTGTGATTTGTCTTGTAAGATTTTACATGTAATTACATTTTCGAAAATTGCAAGGAACACTTGCAATTGCAAAATTTGTTTTTACATATATATTGTCGAAAGTAAAATTACATAAAACAATCTAAAACTTAATTTGTTTCATTCCTATCTTTGAAAGATAAGAATTTGCTGATGATGGTCTTCAACTCGTTCGGATCTGGACCCAAAGTGTTCTTGGCCACTGCAACTGTCTTCAAAATTATATCAAAGTATTTGATAGTTGCCAATCTATGCTCTTCATAAGAAGTTTGCATCTTTTCAAGGATTGTTTGATGATTGATAAGCTTTTGAATCGAATCCAAAGAAAACTGCTCTGATTCTATTTGTTGACGAAGATTGGCTGCCATATCTGAAGTAACTGAATCAACTTCAAGTAACTCATCTTCTTGATTCAAAACTGTACATGAGATCTTTTCAAAATTTGAAAGAATATCCTGCTGAACTTCGTCATTCATTTCTAAAGTAGCCTGGATATCTTTGATAAGATCTTGAATGACCAATGACCTATTTGTCATAAGTTCCTCAAATTCTATGTACTTTTCCCTATTTGGCAAAATCAAATTGCTGCATAGGATTAGTAAATCAACTTGATCTATCTCATGCCAGATTTTTAAATCTTTTTCAAGCGTTTCCAAACTTTGCTTGAAGGCTTCTAAAGTCTGATTCAGTTTTATCTTTGCTATCCTGACATTCTTGAAAACTTGCAACGTCTTCTCAATCATTGGAACACTTTGCTCAATTAGCTGAGTTATCCATGAATCAATTGCCTTGGCCTTTTGCGCAATTCTTTCTAATTGTCTAACTGATTCATTTGGAGGAGCTGTAGATAGAGAATCAACTGCCTCTGATGATCCTGTAATCCTTTGAATGACTGCAACCAGCTGAGCATTGTCTTCTTTGAGCTTTTCCTTTTTAGCTAAGAGTTCGTTATAGCTTTGTGTCAGAATTGTCACTGAACTCTGAGCATCCTGCATCATATTAGCGTGAGTCTGCTTACCCAATTCCACCCTCGTGAACCTGTAATCAGATACCTGCATTTCTTCATGCGGTTTATCAACTAAGGGCTCTGCAATTTCAGCATATTTCATCCTGTTGCTGTCAACAAAAACCTGTGAGACTGTTTTAGCTTTCTTTGCAATCACTGGTTTTTGTTTCTTCAATTTTCGGAAATCAAAAATATCAGGAGACACTGCCTGTTTCTTTCTCTTAGGAGCAATTGAATTTAGCCATGGAGGAAGATCCAAGGTTGTCACATCTGAAATGGCAACTGCGGTCTCAGTAGAAATAGCCTCAGTTTGAGATACAACAGAAATTCTTGAAGGTGCCTCAGTTTGTATAGCAACAATGTTTTGCTCAGAAGACAAATTGCAACTAGGATTGGCCATGAAACAATCAAAGTTCGTTACAGACGTATCAATTTCTGGAAGAGTTGTTTCTGACATAGCTGAAAAGATTGGATTGATATCAAAAATACTCTTGAAGTTACTAGGTAAGTTCATCATGGGAGCATTTGTTACAGATGAAGGCTGATTACAAGTCTCTTGTGTTGGAATAGAAGGAACAAAAACGGTAGAGAAAGAATCAACATCACTGTCGATAGGAGACAAAGGAGATATAGCTGATTCTGGTATTGGGGCCTCAATGTGAGGAGTTATCTCACTTAGGATAGTGGAGGTCTCATGAACCTCGTCTTCTTCTTGCTGATTTAATACCTGAATCTGCATTTCGTTGACTTCCTTACCCTTTAATGTTTCACTATCCAATGGTTGTTCAGGAGCTCTGCTTACTTTCAGCTTGATTCTGGTACTTGAAGAGGAAGCTCCTTCCTTAGATTGTTCCCTAATTTCTGATTTCAATCCTCTAGGGCCAGCTGGGTCATCTTCAGCTCTAACTCTGATTTTGATGGTCTTGACACCTATGCTTTTGAGCCAAGAGTTGGTGTTCGCCAAGATTGATTGGAATCTATCAAAGATAGAGACGGATTCCTTCTGAGACCATTGAATTGCAGGAATGGGAGCATTAGCAACTCCCTGTTCTTCGTACTCAGGATCCAAAATCTGCTTATCATCAATTACTCCCTCTGGAATTAAAGTCAGATTCAGGTCAATGATTTGCTCCAAAGTCAGCCTGCAATAATCCATTTTGTATATATCCTTATCTGTCCGAAGGTCTGCCCAAATGTCTTCGATGCGGTGAACATGGGTGAAGACTCTTTTTATTTTATCCTTCATCCTCCTGTAATCAAAATCCACTCTAGCTTGGAATCTTTTCAATGTTATCTCCTGAAGTTCAGTTTCCATTGCCTTAGCTCTTGAAGAGGTTGTCAAAGAATACCTGCCAATTACCAATGGATTATGTGAAGAAATACCAATTCCAGATTTGTGTTGTATAACTTGACGTGAATGAACTGACATCAATTGCCTTCCCAGCTCCATCAGAATGATCTTATCAGTTGGATATCTTGGGAGCATATAAGGTTGGTCTTCAAAGCAGCCAACTCTCATATAGGTGAATGTTGGAAATTGAAGGAACAAGCAGCCATATTGATTTACCTTATTCCAAGCTGCATCTGATACCCTGTTATTTACCAACTCTTTGTCAAACAAACACATAAAATAACCAAAGAAGGCATCTTGTACCCTTCTATAATGCGCTCGACTTGGAATAAAAGTCAGCTGATCATAATATTTCCATACGGGCACCAATGATCTGTCGCCTTCAGGAGATAAGCCTGGAAAATGTCTCAAGGAAGCTGCTATGTAGACCAAATATGAATTCATATAGAAGGTCAGAGTGGTAGGAACCTGTGCAAGCTGTTCGCACAAACAGTCACTGATTATTTCTCCCCAGAAAATTGGATGTTGTGCTTTTCTAATGACAACCATGAACTTATACATCCAGCTTTCAAACATGTTAGAAACTTTTAACCCTGCAATTCTGCTCAAAAGAGTGATCATGTCGTTAACTTCTTCTATAAAATCAGACCGATACAACTTGGGCATACGGGTCGCACAAGGTCGTGATTTTAGAAGCCATTTAGAGTTGATGTGTTTAATACAATCATTCTTTTTCTGCTCAAAATGTTTGTGAGCACTCTTCAATGAAATCTCTGAATAAGTGGTTGCATCAGGTACTCTGAAAACTCTATTGATTGTCTCAGCATCAAGTCTGATAACTACGTTGCCATCATCATCCTTAATTGTCCTGGATTGTCTATCAAAGCGTGCTGCACATGCAAGGACGAATTCTGGTTCAAGGGCAGCAACAGGAAAAGAAGCCACGAGATGGATATGACTTCTCAGCAACTTTTGCATATCAGAAGACGTAGATTTCTCAGCCCTTTCAAGAAAATTAGACATATCAACATGCCCTATTTCTGTATCTTTGATCTCATCGATGTTTGAAACAACGTGAGATGGAGAGATCTCATTCTGATATTTGTCGAACTTATACTTCATCTTTTTGCCTGCTGGAGAAGTTGGTTCATCCGTCATTGAACAAGAATCTGCAAGACTGCGGTGAAAACCCCATAAGGTCAGCACATCATCAGCATCAACGTGAGTGGACATGGCGAATCTCAAACCCTAGAACAATGAAATGGACTTTGAAAGAAAAATGGAAGGTGAATGAAGATGAATTCGAAATGGATGAAGTGGTGGAATGGAAAACGACATTTTGTCTCTTTGAAACAGCAAGATAAAGAGATCTCAAAACTTGGATTTGGAATTTCGTCCAAAAAGGTCAACTTATGTGCTTTTTAAGGCAATTCGGGTTTTTGAGTGACTTGAACAATTTCGGAACTTTTTGACACTTTAGCAATTTCTGCTTTTTGCAATTTCGGGATTTTTCAGAGTTTTGACAATTTTCACAAAGGCAATCGGGATTTTTATGAAATTTAACAATTTTCAAACTTTGCAATTTTAAAAATTGTTATTTTAATTACAAATCCCGAATTTGTATTTTTAGGCTAAAAACCCGAAATAAGAGACAAAGTGAAATTTTCTTATTTTGTGAAAGATAGTGATGGATATATGAAGTGGCGAATGAATGAAATGAAGGAAATGAGCATGATATGTGAAATGAAGGAAATGAGCATAGGCGACATGAAAGATGGATAAATGAAAATGGAATGAATTGTTTATTGCTAGAAATGGTAGAATGAAAAACGTGTTTTCATCATAAGGCAGATTTAAATGGAAATATGCATCATGTATGGTAGTGTGGAAGTATATGAAATGGAAGGCAAAACTTTAATAAAATGGAGAAGGCGTGTGAATGTATATGAGAAAAACGCATCTCTAAATGAGGGCGAATGGAGGTAACATGATACAAATGTAGTTTTACAAAAACGCGTTTTAGTGTGAAGGCGAACTTTTGAAATAAATAAATGTATTTAAAATAAAGAAAACCAGTAAGAGAAAACGCGTTTTGAATAAACTAGCAAAAATACCAACAAATATACAACAATAACCATGATGAAAGCGAAGGATTGAAAGAAAAACGCGTAAGAATGAAAAACGCGTTTTAAAACAGTCATAATAATGTAAAACGTGGTATGTAAAAGACAAAAACGCATATAAATGACAGTAAAACATTTGAAAGAAAGAGAGATAAGTGCGAATCATACCTGGAACAAGTTGAATACGCGAAAATGCAGAAACAAAAACCCTAGACGCGTTGAAGAAGACAGAAAATGGCTATTTACTGGTTAAAATCCGAATTTGAAGCATCAAGGTCGACCAAATTTCCATGAAATGAGGAAATAAATGCAAAGAACAATTCAACCAGCTTGAATCTAGGAAAAATCGGACTTTTCAGAAGATTTGACAATGTAAAATAACATCAAAATCATGAATCGGGCCTTTTTTTCGGGTTTTTTATGAACTTTGGCAATTTTGCTTTATGACCAATTCGCACTTTTCTGACCAAAAAGCAATTTTCATTTTAACAAAATTGAACACTTATGAAAAATTCGGACTTTTTAAGCCATTTAAGCAAAATCGGGTTTTTATGATAACTTAAACAATTTCGGGTTTTTCAAACACTTTAGCAATTTTGCCTTAGAGTCTAAATTTCCCTATTTGCTGAGTTGCTCAGAAAACCCGAAATTGGTCAAAAAGACATTAAAAACAAGTCAGAAATCGACGAAAACGGAAACGTAAAGAGGAAAAAGAGTAGCCCAAAGGTTAATCAACTTAAAACAGAGATTTTCCACCCTTTGCACCTCGTAATGCGTGCCTTGGAGAAGAAAAATCTCAAGTTTTAAGAAAATTTTGATTGGTTACCTAAATTTTGAAACGAGTTAAAAATTTAGGATAACACAATCGTAGAGAGATAGTTTGTCAATACTCTGGAGTTTGCCGATCCTGAAGCCAAAGAGCACTATGCACGGCTCCTAGCTTCTCTGCTCATTTAGAGGTAAGTCTATTCCTCTTGAGGGAGTGGATAAAGCTATATGTGGACCAATTCTTCTCTGCAGCAAAGGAACTGGCAACCTGTGTAAGAAGGCAAGTAGCAAGTGTCTTCAATTGCAGTGTATACCTCCAATGCCATGTCCACCGTCCAATAGGGTCTATTTGAGCTAATATAGCTCTATCCAACCTCGTCTGTGGTTTACTCAAAGTTGCGCCACGAAGATTAGCAAAGTTAAGGAATTGTATCTGAAGTACTGGGGCCTACTTTGCTGAAAACATCTTATCAATGGTTTGTGTGACCCATATAAATTTCAAGATCATCACATGGAGGCACCCTACCATCCCTTGGTGCATACCATTTGGGAATTAGAGCAAAGGCGGCCATATGAAGCGGGGTGTTCATTGTGTTCCATCTCCGTGTCACAATGGGCTTAATGTGTTGCTCATATAAACTCAAAGTGGGATCCTTTGCCAAATTTGTTTGCTTCATCTTCCCATGCATACTGTCAAATGTTTCATATATCTCTCCAAGACTAGGAGAGTTTGTATTAGCATATTGGATGACATCTACAATAGGTGAGATGAAGGAGAAAATATATCTGCAAAATGCAAACAAAAAATTGAAAAGAATTAATTGACAAGTTAATTGACATGTTAGAAACTTCAAAAGTTGGAACATTGGACAATAAAATTAAAATATTAAAATCAAAAATTTAATATGAAAATCAACAATCTAATATGTCTTGCCTCACATTGGACCACCAATCGTCATTGAGGATCTTTTGTTTGATGGTTTTTCCTTGAGCAGAACTTGAATTAGGCCATCTAGTTCACTCTGCATTGACCATCATCAATTGTAGAGGCTCATACACCTCAAGCATCCTCTCCAACAAGATGAAGTATGTGGCATATCCACATTCGTTGATTCAATGATTCATTAAAATTTAAAACAAAATCAAATTTAGAATACAAATTGAAATGTTTGAAGTTTCAAAATTTGAAAAGTTGAAAGTGAAACAAAATGAAGTGGCATACCTTGTCTCAATAGGTTTGAGAAACTCCTTTGAAAATGATTTGAAGAGAGCAAGTGAGGTGTGGGGATTGCAAATGAACATCTAAATATCTCTAGCTTCTGCCACCACTTGCTTCACCCAATCCAACTTTCCTATGTCTTTCAATGCATTGAACACAATGTGGGGTCCAAAAGATGTTCCTATAAGTACCCTCCACCATCAAACCAGCCGATTTGCGCACATGTGCTGAATGGGTGATCACCTGCACCACATTAGCAGCCCCAACCTCCTCTATGGCATCTCTCAAAATGGAAAATTGGAAGTCTGCATCCTTACGTTTCCCCAAACAATCTATGGCTCTAAGAAAATAAGAACCAATAGGGCATGTGACTATGATATTGATGAGTGGTCAATGTCTAACATCAATCCACCCATCCATCACTATAGAGCAACCCGTCCTCATCCACGTTTGCCTCATATCCTCCATTAACACATTAACTTTGGAGTACTCTTTGTCTAGGAGGGTGGTGCATAGCTTATGATCTCCAAGGGGTATGAATGAAGGACCAATAATGGCTATATCTTTAATCATTTGTTTGAAATAAGATGAACAAGCCACATGAAATGGGATGGCATGGGCAAAAGAGAATTTGGCAATGGAAGATTCGATGGCTTCTCGTTCTTGGTTATTAAACATAGACTCAACTGAAGCTCCCTTCCTAGTACCACTCACCTTCCTCTTTCCTCTTGTGGCAACTTCACTACTACCAACTGTGGAAGGCATAGGCATAGTTGATTGTGCACTTGGAAAAGAAGATGACCCAGCTTGAACCCCATCCACCTCCATTTGCAATCTTTGGCACTCTATTGCTTCATCATCTTTTAACATAGGACACATTCTAACTCCATGGCTCGCCTCACCCAAAAAATGAGACCTTACCCTTGTGTAGTTTCCCCTAAATTCTTTTTCGCAAACATGGCAGTACCACACCCTACTCCCCCTTGAATTTTTTTTGTCTTTGGCCCATGGGTGTAACATATTGAAGGAAAGGTTTTTATTTATTTAAAAGGTTCTTTGCATAGCATTCCATGATTGTTGAGAGCATTGGTATGGGTTTGTTTGCTCTCCCCTAACACCCTCACCACTTTCTTTTCTATTTTGCACTTCATCTTCACTTTCACTCCCACCCCCACTATTGCTCATGTTTTTTATATTTTAAATGCAAGTTTCAACTGACAAATGCAAAAAAATGAAAAAAATTAGAAATTGTATGCTTGAGATTTTGCAAAAAAAATGACAAAAAAAAAGAAGGAAAGGAAATGCATACCTCTTTGGTGGATTTGCACTCCCAACAACACTAACTTCAACCTCTTCTCCTCCTTCAACTTGTTCTTCTATTTTGCATTTCATCTTCACTTTCACTCCCATCCCCACTGTTGCTCATGTTTTTTATATTTTAAATGCAAGTTTCAATTGAAAAATGCAAAACAATAAAAAAAATTAGACATTGTATGCTTGAGATTTTGCAAAAAAAATGAAAAAAAAAGAAGGAAAGGAAATGCATACCTCTTTGGTGGATTTGCACTCCCAACAACACTAGCTTCAACCTCTTCTCCTCCTTCAACCTGTTGTTCTTCCTCCTTCAATGGCTGCAACTTCAAACCCTTGGCTGCTCATTCTCTCCTTCACAAACAAATGCACAAATGAATGAAATGAGGAGTGTTTTTTCCTCATAAGATAGCAAATAATGTTGGTGCCCACAATAGCATCGAATTCAGGGCTTTTCTTTTTTTATTAAATGTGTTTTTTTAATTTTTAAAACATGCTATGACGTGGGGGAGGACTAGCCGTCCCCAGGACGGTCGAGGGATGACTCAGGTGTTCCTTGGCCGTTCCTGGGATGATCAACCGTCCCCCTTTCCCCATTGACTGTTCCCCCGATTCGGGGACATTTCCCAAGTTTTGCAGAATGGGCTAACCTATTTGGCTGAAGAAAAAGAAAAAGAATGTCAAAAGTTGGAATGTGAAATTGTCACATTAAGGAAAGAGCTAGAAAAGGCATCAAACAGACTAAACAAAAGCATGAAGTTTGAGAAAAGTTCAGAAATACTAGATAACATTTTGAATGAACAAAGGTCACCTCAACTTAAGATAGGTCTTGGATATGAAGGTAGTCAATTTACAAAGGAGAAGAAAGATATCAAAAATCCAACCAATGCAAAACCTAAAAGCTATGTTGATCCTGCCAAAGGAGAGAGGGAAGAAAATCAAGTCGAACATAAGGTAAACAATGCTTTGATTGAAAAAAGGAAGCCCATTCTGCAAAGACAGTTTTAGCCAAATAGGTTATACCACTTCTTCTTGTTTTGTGATGTAAACCATTCTGAAATAGATTCTCCATATTGAGCTAATCTTTGTTGTGAGAGCATAATTTCTTTCAAGATGTCTTCCACCCTTGGCTGCTCACATGTCTATGAACTCCTTGTTTGCTGGCCATAATCTACTTGATTCTCCACATAGCAAATGAAAGGGAGATTATTTCATCTCTTGTGGGAGTGCAAGATATTCTTTATAGTATAGCATCTTTGGAAACCATGATGTTCAACTGAAACTTCTGATCTGCAGCTGAAACAATTCCAATCTACCAGCAAAATGGTAGTATTCTTGGCTTTGATACCACTGTAAAGACCCTTGCCAAAACTGGTCTAAATTTTCAGTTTTTGCACACTTAGGAATTTCGTCAAATGGTTGGAAAACAATCTCTTTCCAGCAGATAAGTGTCTTCTTCTTTTTGCTTTGGTGATAAAGATGCATAAAATGACTTCTAAGAGTCTTATCTAAATCTGCTAATGGGTTACAATGAAAGTATGATGCAATCCAAGTGTATCTCCGATATCCTGAACTAATATGTAACTAAAGTTCATGCAAACATGCTGCTACAGCTAAGAGGTATTTCTTCAAACATATACCAAGCAACTCAACTCCAATTATATATTAATTGCAATCTTATACAATGCTTGCCAATGAATATAGATGATATGCAGTATTACAATGAATGTAGACCTGAATGCAAATGTAATTAAAATGCACAATGTTGTATGAACAATAGTTATAATGACTAAAGTAATTGATCAAACTTAATGATTTCTGTAAGCTGTTCCTTCAATGCCTATTGAAGATAATGCTCAGGTCTAAAAGCAACGAACTGGTTACAATATTATTTGCAATGAATTCAATTCAAATGTTGTAATGCAAATAAATCAAAAAACTGGATCGACGCCTAGAGGAAATATTGACAATGATACCAACTTAGTCGGCTTCTTCAAAATCAAACTCTTCAGCTGCTCATTGGCCGTGCCAATGATCCTCTAGCAACAATCAAGCTAAATAAAGAACTTCAATCACCAATTCTTATGAGGAATAAGCGGCGCCTAGGAATGCAAGGATGCTTCCAAAACGAATATTCAATGCACCACGGTTTTGCTCTATTCACGAACATAAGCTTAGTATGATGTCGACAATGTTGACTATTTCAATGAACCTCTTCAAAGGATATCCTCCTGTCAAGATGAATATGGAGCGACTTCTAAGGCATGAGACGATAGAGACAAAATGGATAACATTTGCACCTCTTCACTTACTTGACCACGATTTGTCTTCATTCAAATATAATATCGTGCCTGCTAGAAATCGTCCTCAATAAATTCGATGCCAAACTATATGAAGCGATTCTTTCTACTCGCCTTGTAAGCAGCTTCAGGATTTTTCTTCTTGCAAATATAATATCGACTCCTTTAATGCTTTTTTACTAAGGACAACTTTCTTTATGCATAGCGATCATCCATAAAAAATCGATTGATAATCTGGCAGGATTTTGTCTTTTTGTGTAGGGACCTTTTTGTCTAATTTTTGTCAATATACAAATTGACCAACTCCAATGAATCTCTTGATGAAATACGATTTCTATAAATAAAATCGATATGCCACTGCAAATATTTCTTTTAAAAATTGAATACCTCCAACAACAAACACTTCAAAATTGATTATCTTGTGCTATGCAAAATTTGGTTCCCGACCATTAAATTTTGCATAAATCAAATCAATTAGAAATAATTCCTTTTCAAGTAAAATAATAACTACAACAATACCTCAGCTGCTGCAATTATGCAAACTTTTAGAAAATGCAATAATAAACCAGCTATTGCATTTAATCCAACTCCTCAGCACAAGTGCAATAGTACCTTAGCTATTGCACCAATTCAAAGTCTCCAATGAAGCACTTGTAGAAACCCTAGATGGATTCCTCCACAATTTCGAGCTAGGGTTGATCTTTCACAACTGAAACTGGTACCCTAGAGTCTTCAAACCCTTGAGCAATGCAAGCACTCAACTCTTACTACGCAGGTATGAAAATATAATAACTCAAGACATCCTGAAATGGCTTGCATTGAGCTCCTTATAAAGAATTCTCATTGATTTCGAGGAAGCTTCTAGAAATAATATTATTTTATTATCCAAAGTGACTTTATAATATATTATTTTGCTTAGTCACTTTTATTAAATTAATTAAATATAAAGTCATCCTTTTGATATTAATTTATTGGAATAACTTTATAAATAATTAATTTAATATCTCCACTTCGAAGGACATGAGAGACTCTTTGTTAGGAGTGAAGGCCTTTGCAGACGTCTTCCCCAAACCCTTGAAGAAGGCCAAATTCTTTTATCATTGCTCCTTGTTAGGTGTGAAGGAATTTGACCTTAAGGAGGAATAGTGCATTTTTTTTACTTTCTTTCATTTCATCTTAAGGGGGAATGTGGGTATATTTAGTTATTCAACCTTTAAATTTTCTTTTTTAATTTGAGGGATCTATAGACCAAAAAAGGCTTGCTAAAACAAACCCTAGAGTTGTAAAGCAAGCCATAAACAAGATACAAAGATGTAAGCCAGCCCACCAAAATTTGCACAAACTTGCATCATAAACCAAACCAAATAGAAAGTAGAAACAAAATAGGGCTAAAAATGCCCCTTTTCTTATGGAAACACATAACCATTTTACTAGAACTATTCTTCCTAGATGTAGACTTCTTGTTAGGAACATAAGTACAATCCACATAGGGAGTGACGAGGGGACAAAGTTGCCTCCATGGAAATATGTTGCAACATAAAATCAACAAATACGTCTTTGATATCCATCAAACCATAGTTGACAACTAGCTAGAGGAGGACCTGAGATAGGACAACAAGGATAGCCATCTTAGCTTGAGACATGGATTGAAACACTCCAAAAAAGCCAGGTGTCGACAACACATGAGAGGAGCACACCACATCAGCCAAAGATGTTTGGGACAAGTTGAAGCACACTTATGAGGGAGACAAGAAAGTGAAGGGAGCCAAATTGCAAACTCATAGAAGCAATTTTGAAAGTCTTAAAATGAGAGAAGAAGAGAATGTTGCTGGATTCTTCTTGTGTGTGGACGAAACTGTCAACACCATCCAGGGCCTTGGAGAGGAAGTAAAGGAATCAACTGTAGTGCAAAAGGTTTTGAGATCCCTCCCATCAAGATTCAATCCCAAAGTATCAACAATAGAAGAAATGAAGGACTTGGACACCCTAACCATGAATGAATTGCATGGAATTTTAACTGCTTATGAGATGAGAACTGAGAGAGATACACCACTACAAAAGGAGGTTGCATTCAAAGCATCTAAGAAATCAAAGGAGAGGGAAGTAGAAAATTATAATGCGACAGATGATGCAAAAGAAAATTTTGTGAGGAAATTAAAGGGTCAGAAAAATACAAAGGTAAACTACCTTTCAAATGCTTCACTTGTGGTAAAATTGGACATTATGCAAAATCATGTTATTATTCTTATAGTAGTGATAGTGAAGAAGAGGAGTATAAACCAAAGAATAGAGGCAAAAATAATAAGTATCATAGAAACAATAAAAAGGAAAACTTTAAGAAGAGCTTATACTTGTACAAAGATAATGATTCTTCCAGTGACTATGATGTGGAAAGCTATAAAGATGAAATGCTATTCATGGATGTAGAAATAAAGGATATTAAAGACAAGGACGAAAATCAAAAGGAGATAGATCATAATCTAAAAGATTTGGAAGAAGAATTGGAATTTGCTATAAGCGAGATTGAGAGGCTGAAAAGGAAAAATCAAAGAAAAAAGACTAGATTCGAAGAAGAAAAGAAATTTATGGAAATTGAGAAATTAATTTCAGACTTGAAGCTTCAAGTAGATTTTAGGGTTCCCTACTCCTTGAAGTTCTATAAATAAGAGCACCCTTTCTCATTTGTATTAACTTTTGCTGTGACCTTGCCGTGCAATATTGCTATTTTGTATCTGTTCACTTAGTTAAATATAATGTTGGTTCGATCATTCATTGTGTGTGTGTCTTGTTATGCAATTTGCTGTCCCAGTTTTATTCTTGTTGTGATTAATAATCTTTGTTTCATATCTACACCTCGGATAGGGGTTCCTCCACCTTGGGAATTTAGAAGTAGAGTTTATCGTTTGATGTTGTGATTAATAGTTTTTCTTTCATAACTACACCTTGGATAGGGGTTCCTCCTCCTTGGGAATTTAGAAATAGAGTTTATCATTCTCTGTTGTTACCAATAACCTTCATTTCAGCCTACGCCCCAGATAGGGGTTCCTCTTCCTTTGAAATCTTGATATAAAGTTTATTGTCAAATATTCCCTACTCCTAAGTCCTCATGCTTTGTTTCTCTTGAGGAAATAGGATAGTTTAAGCATTAGTTTAGTTGTAGTTAAGAATTTGCAAAACCAAAGAAAAACCTTAGCTGCAATGTATTGGTTTTCTTAACCTTGTGCCTTTTCTAGTTGAGTCAAAAAGATAGGATTTAGAATAATTTACTCTTTCGTGCATATTAGCAAAAGAGGGAGCTTCCCCTCCTAATTTGAAGAGCAGTTAATCTGTGCATAGTTGTCCGTTGCCAATACGCACTCCAGAGGTGCGAATTGTAATGCCAACACGGGTGAAGTGTTTGTGGAAAGAATTGAAAAAATTATAAGGGGATATTTCATAACAATAATACCCTTTGCTTTTGGACATTGGTGTATTTGCAGTTGGACACTCTAGTTGGGAGTATACATGTGTATTGATTTTCATACTTAGAGTTGGGCGTGAGTCTTGGAAGAAGTTTACTGTTGCTGGTCATGGGATACAAAGGCACTCATATTTCTGAGTTTGTATTGCATTTTATAGAGTTGGTGTGAGGTTGAAGACTGTGCATAAACCTGACCTGGGCGTGAGGATTGATGCTTGCCATTGCTACATTCATTTATGCTGGGTGTGAGCACTGTGAAAGCCAGGTCTGAAGCTAGTAGGGGTCGTGGGGCTATTATTTGCCTCATTTGCACTGTATTTTTCCAACACAGACCCTTGAGAAATGTTTCAATGAAGATAGCAGTTTCCTAGTGAAGGCGTGAGGGATTACCATTTAGTTTTCCAAAGTTTAGGGGTGCGTGGATGCTACAGGAAGGAAGAAAGGAGGATGTGGTGTTGTTCTGGGCTTCTTAGTTGCAAGACTTAGGGGTTGTCAAATTAGAGGTGTCTTCCATAAATGGGAGTTGTGGGTATTGCTTTGTACAAACAACTGTTGTTTGTGGATATTGTTGAGTATTACATGAAGTTGGGATGATTGTTGGCAAGCAAATAATTACTGATTCTATCATACCTACAAACCATGGCATTTGGTCAAGTATTGACCTACAACAAACTCTAAAAGGTGGTATGTTAATGGTTTCATGCCCTATGCAAATGTAATGAATAATCTACACATTGAAACTTGTTATGTTGATGAAATCTATGTATTGAAACTATTGTTGTGATTCAAATTTCAATATCATTGAAAAGGTTTGGTTCAGTCCTTATGCTATCTATTTGACAAAATGCCGATGTGTCAAATTGATATGTCATGAAAAAATATTTTTCAAAAATCAGTAGGGATTTTACGGTGGTATCAAAATTGGTTTTCCTGCTAGCTTGTGTGTGTGGACTGCATGTTTGGGTTTCAGAAATTTCAGTTGGATGATCATTTATTTATCTAGAGGACAGGGCTTATATAACATACATGAGTAGAAGGGAAAGAGAGAGTTGTTGGAAATATATTTGATTCAAAATCAGAGGAAGAGGAAAACATGGGTGATAGACATGAACCGCTTGAGGGAAACACTGTGCAGATACTAAATGACCTTGCATGAGTTCAACAATAGCTAGTTCAACTCCTCACTCAATTTATGACAAATCATAATAATGGTGGTAATAATGGTACATGAGAGACTAATGGATATAATGATGAGAATGGCAACAATGGGAACAATGGTAGGGAGTAAAACTCACATTCCGGCACAAAGCCACTCTAGGGTAGTGAGTAAAGTGACTCCTAGACCTTTATTATCTCAATTCTTGGGAGGACAGTAGGCTGGTAATTAGGGATAGCAAGGACAAGGTCAATCTCTTGGGGATGAATTCCATGCAGCCATGTCTTTATAGGATTCTCGCACTATTAGATATAGGAATAGACCAATAGAGGTCTCCGGATTCAGGATCTCCAACGAAAGGTTGGAAAGTTGTCCATTCTTTCCTTCGTTGGTTCTAATAAATGCATTGCCAAAGCTTGGGTTAGAAGTTGGATACATATTTCCAACTCATCCCAATGTTGGAGACGGAAGCCATCAAATATGCCACATTACATTTGGATGGAGAGGCCCACGAGTGGTGGTACCATGGGCTGGTCACTTTAGGGAATGCCAACATTACCTCTTATTTGGACTTCACTTAAAAATTGATTGAAAAATTTGACAAGAAAGATCCAGAGTTGCACTTTAGGGAGTTGGCACAACTTAAGTAGGTTGGAACAGTGGATGCCTACACTTTAGAGTTTCAAACTCTCGGTTATGGTGACAGATGTGTCGGAGCACAGGTTGATCAATCTTTTTACTAAGGATTTACCCAAGCCACTGTGTGGTTAGATTAAAGCCTTCAAACCGAAGTAGACCCATCAAAGGAATTGGGTTTTCATCCAATCCTCCAAACCTTACCAAGGGTTTTCATCCTCAGAAAATTAGTTGAACCTATAATTGAAGCATTTGCAATTATTCATAGAGAAATATTAAGTCAATAATGGATGCCCAAATGAGTCTTCTAAATGCTTCTTACTACAACACATCATAGTTACTACTACTCATCACAAAAGACACCAATATTAAATAAAGTTGACACTCTATTTAATTGACTTTTTTAATATTATTTTATTCCACTAAGTCACTTTTATTAAATTAATTAAAATAAAGTTATCTTTTGATATTTATTTAAAATAGACAACTTTAAAATAATTAATTTAATTATTATTCCCTTATAACTCCATTATTTAGTTTATGGGAATAAAATAAGCTAAATATCAATATCTTGTTGAAACATTGTCATTGATGTAAAAGAGTTTGAAGTAGTCGAGTTGGCCACTTAAGAGTGAAAATGGAGATCACATAGACAATATTTTATGGATAAACATCTTACGTAATGTCCAAATACATATGACCAAAATATGTGCCTGGATTACAGATGTCGGATTTGCTCAGATTTTGAATGCAAATGAAATGATTGACACTCAGCTTAAATGCAAATGAAATGTATCAAACATTTCTTTGATGCGATTTCAAGGCAAATTAATTTGTAATGCCTTGTAATATGATGGTCCACGGCTTCAAGTACTCGCATCTATTTTTGGTCGATGGCTCTTGCATTATTTCTCGTTTTCTATTTGCTGCTACAACTAATGAAAGTTTTGGAGAATATTTCATAATCATGGAGTCTTTATTTTTGGTAGTGTCAACTTATGGCTTTATTGGAATTTTTCAAAGTTGTGTGAATCTCTATCAGGCCTTGTTTGGTTGCCTTCATGGCATTTTCATCGGTCAACATCGCCTCTTCATGTGCAGTCGTGAATATTTAAACGCCATCACCATCATTTATTCTTGGTGCATGTTGTTGTGAAGAAGTCACTATGATTGCATAAATCCTTTAGCATATTCATTTTGGTAACGCCTTGCATTCTTTTCTTAGTCATTTTTTGAGGGAGACGTGAATGATTTCAAAGTGGTCATGGGTGCATATGTATGTTTTGAAAACAATGCTAAAGCAATGAATGCTATCCTATGTGGATTGGCAGAATTTGAATTTGTAAAAGACATGCACTGTGATATAGCTCATGGAATATGAGACAAACTTCAAAAAACTTATGAAGGAGATGATAAAGTCAAGAAGGCAAAGCTTCAAATGCATAGGAGACAATTTGAGTCTTAATATGCAAAAAAGAAGAAAGTGTTGTTGCATATCTACTTTGTGTAGATGAAATTGTTAACAAAATTAAAGGCTTAGGAGAGAAGATAGAGTAATTCACTGTTGTTCAGAAGATATTAAGATCCCTTCCTTTGCTTTTTGATGCAAAGGTATTTGCTATTGAGGAAATGAAAGAACTTGACAAGTTGACAATAGATGAGTTACATGGTATTCTCACAGCTTATGACATGAGAACGATTTTTGCTCAATCAACCAAAAAGGAGGCGGCCTTTAAAGTTTCAAAAAAGGGAAAAGAAAAGGAGCTTGCAACTAGTGATAGTTCAGATGAAGATTCAAATATTGAAGGGGCACACTTCATGAGGAAATTGAAGAAGGGTTTAGGAAAATACAAAGCAAGTTTCCTTTCAAATGTTTCAACTATTGTAAAGTGGGACACTTTGCATCTAAATGTCCCTATACTAAGAACGAGGACAACGATAGTGACAAAAAATCAAAATATTTTAAAAAGGGGTATCAAGGTAAGAAGAAGTTTAAGAAATCTACAAAAGTCTCTACTCAAAAGATCACAATAGCTCTACAGAAGATAGCGATGAAGAGTTTTCTGATGAAGAAATATTATTTATGGTTGAAAGAGAAAATATGTCTGAAATTGAAGACAAAGATGTTGAAGATGAACAATATGATGAAGAAGGAGAAGTTGATCTTGAGGCTGAACTTGTTAGTGCATTAAGTGAAATCAAGAAACTCAGGAAAAGAAATCAGAAGTTGAGATTACAACAAGAAGAAGACAATGAATCAAAGGTCAATTTATCTCAAGCACTTGAACAAGCTGAAAAGAAGATTGTTGATTTAAAAATTCAGATTGAAGAAGCTAGAAAAATGGAAGAAGTTAGAAATCTTGAAATAACCCCCTTAGTTTTTTCCCCAATTTTTTGCACATAAACTTCACCCATTAGTGTTAGCTCAATGAAAGATTACAAGTTGGAAGCAACCCTTCACTTTCTGATCACCCAGATCTTGGAATGGGAAAGGTGAGAGCATGTAAGAGGATCAGATAATAATATGAAGGCTGAAAGTACAATAAGCTATTGGCGGCAAGCTAGCCAATAAAGAAAATGTAAATACTTAGGCGGCAAGCCAACCTCTTCCACTTTTCAGAGGGCTACAGAAAAAGTAAATGAAAGTAAAATGTTTAGCGGCATAGCCAGCCACTTCCACTTTTCAACGGACAACGTAAATTAAACAAAACTCAACCACTTATCGAGTGGGAATGAAATACAAAATGTAGAAGTAAAAAGGCTGATTAGTACTACTCGATCAACAATTACAATATGATATCGAACTCTGCAAATCAAGTGAGAATCATATAACAATGAAGCCCAAGTGTTAGGTAATCATCACAAATCACTACAAAGATGAGGCATCATGAAAATATGAAGAAATGACGAAGATACCAAGTCTGATATAAGGAGCAGCGTTCTGATTTTTCTGATCAGCAAGCTTGGAACACCTTCAAACACTCGTAACTCCCTCCATACTCCTTTGAATGACCCAAAACTGGATGCAAATGAAGCCTAAGGGCTAGATGTCCAAGATCATGAAGCAAAACTCCACCAAACAACTTTGAATACACAAGCACACTTCCCAAGGACCCTCCTACAAGTGGTACAACACTCTAGGGAGGTTGACCTCAAACCAAAAATACACACTCAATCAAAAATCATCAAAATAGGAGCAAAGTGGTGCCCAGTTGCAAGGCTTCCAATGAATCATCACCTACAAAAATCATCCAACTCCTCAGGAAGATATGATCAAAAACGTGAATTAGCTAGGTCTGTAGAAGCACTCCAAGAAACCACCAAATAGCAAAGGAACACACCAAAAAATGCCTTAGAAGACATCAAAGCCACACCAAACTAAAAACAAGAATGAAGCCATCACCATTGAAGCTTGGATTGCAACCTTTGGATGAAGATGCACCAAATGATCAGCTAAGAGTTGTCTTTTAAACCCAAAACTAATGAAGAGCTAGGAGGTATTCCAACCCCGAAGCAAGAGTGAAATAATTTCAGCAACATTTCATTATGATATGAAAATGGATAACCAAATGAAGAGGCAGAGAGGCATTAGATAGGCTAAACCTAATTCAACCTTCAACTAGCCAACAGGGCTTCGAGATAGGCTAACAATCATTAGATAGGACTAATGTTGAGAAGGGGACATTACAAATCTGTTCAAAATGAAGGAAGAAAATTGTGAAAGACTCAAAGCTGAAATAGTTTCTCTTAGGAATTAGACAAATCAATGTTATAGCTGAATAATGAGATGAAAAATCAGAAATGTTCTATATCGTTGGATGAGATCCTTAGTTCACAAAAATCTTTTGCTGATAAAAGTGGGCTTGGATTTGAAGGTGGTCAAAGTTTCAAAGCTACTGAATCCTCCAAGCCAGCAAAAGAAGAAAAGCAAAAGAGTAACTTTGATAGCACAACAAGTTCACAATAAAAAATAAGAAACAACACTTTCAGAAAACCAAGTTTAACAATTCTTTCTTTTATGGCTATTGTTTACATGCAATCATTTAAAAAATAAGAAACAACACTTTCACATGACCAAGTTTAACAATTCTTTCTTTTATGGGTATTGTTTTACGTGCAATCGTTTTGGTCACAAGTCAACAAACTGTAGAGTATATGCAAGAAGTGATTTCAAATTTATGAATAGAAATCAAGGATTCTTGAATAGAAACTCTTTTGCTCCTTTGATAAATTACAATATTGTATGCTAGAAGTGCAATAGTTTTGGTCATACTACAAAATTTTGTAGAAGTGATTTAGCAAATTTTTCAAAGCAAAGCAAGATGGAAGAAAAGCAAGATAGAGCAAAAGAAGTTACAAAGATTTGGAAGAGAAAGGAGAAAGAAGAAGCAATTGAATCTATGATTGTGAAAACAACCTTACATGCACAAAATGAGAGAGATAAATGGTATATTGATAGTGGTTGTTCTAGACATATGATTGGTGACAAAAAAAAATTCCTCACTCTTAAAAGAACTGTAATGTCGTAAAATTGCACCCCTTGCAATTTCACATGCATTTTTGTATCCGCTTTAGTGATCGCTCCCTTAGCATCTTGTGTAGGTTCATTTTAGCCATTGCATCAACCTTTTTCCTGTGTTACCGGATTCGTACCCACAGGCCTCGAACCCGGTTCGGGTACGAACCCGGTACGGGTTCGCCTGTGGGTACGCGCTGGGTACGCACAGGGTGCGTGCCCAGCCCTGTGGGTTCGCCCGGGTGCGCGCTTGCGCGCACCCGGGCGAACCCACAGGGCTGGGCACGCACCCTGTGCGTACCCAGCGCGTACCAGGCCCGTGGGTACGCGGACCCGGGGGTACCAGCCACGTACCCGGGCGAACCCCTGCGAACCCACGGCCCAGCACTTCAAAAGTGGGCCCAAAAGTGAATAAAAAGCAATTTTCTATTTTCTATTTTGCTACAAAACCCTAAAACGACCCAATATGAGGCATTTTAACACTAAAGCATTTCATTTTTACCTCTCATTTTGCTCTCTCCATAATTTGTGTCCATCTTAGCATTTTGAAGGGAGGTGATTGCATTTGAAGGAGATCGATTGTGGAGTGGCAAATAGCTTCTACAAAGGAGATTTAAGTGTTCAAGGTATGCATTTAAACCCTATTCTTCAATCTTTTGATGATTTTTTTTTAGTTTCTTAGTTTTTGATGAATTTTTTCAAGTTTGTGAAGAAGTTTTTCAAATATATATATATTTTTTTTCATTTTTTTTATAGATTGCAACAATGGCAAGTAGTCAAAGTTCAGTGGGTGGGGATGGAAGCCAAAAGTTTAAAATTGATAAAGGATCTCCTTTATGGAGACATACCACACGAATTTCACAAATTCCTGGAGGTGGGGGGTTTGTTTGGAAGTGTAATTTTTGCAATGCACAATATAATAGCTCCTACTACCGAGTAAAACTTCATTTTATGGGCCCTGGTGGTAAAGGGATTAACATGTGTGTGGGTCCAGATAAGAAGGGGTTATCTACTGTACAAATAGCAGGATTTATAAAAGAACAAGAAGATGCCGACAATTCAATTGCAAGAGGAAAACAAACTAGTTATAGTTCCGGAAAGAAAAAACAAACATTACCCACTCATCAGATAGTTAGGCCCTCTAGACATCCCTTCTTGTCTATACCCTCTACGGAAGAAGAAGATGAAGAACTAGAAACCACCACCCGCAAGAGAGGTCCATTAGAGAAAGCATTTAAAATGGAGGCAAGAGATATTGCTGAAGAAAAAATTGCACGTTGCCTCTATGCCAATGGTCTTCCATTCAACTTGGTGAGATCACCATATTGGAAGGACATGGTGTCAGCAATAAATAGTGCACCTCCTGATTTCACAAGTCCTGGGTATGAAAAGGTGCGTACCACCTTATTGCAAAAAGAGAGGAAATATGTAGAGGCCCAACTAAAACCAATTAGAGATTCTTGGGTTGAAACAGGTGTATCTATTGTTTCCGATGGATGGAAAGATTGCAAAAACCGTCCATTGATTAATGTTATTGCAGTGTCCCCCAAGGGGGCAATGTTTTTGAGGGCGGTTGACTGTGAAGGGCAAGTGAAAGATGCAATGTTCATTTCCAGGATTCTCATTGACTCCATAGAGATGGTGGGTAGTGAAAATGTTGTCCAAGTAGTTACGGACAATGCAAAAGTTTGCAGGGCTGCAGGTGCTTTGGTAGAGGCCAGATATGAGCACATCTTTTGGACACCGTGCACTGTACACTCCCTCAATTTGGTGATGCAAGCAATTGGCACCCAAATAGAGTGGGTGAAAGAAATATACCAGGAGTCTGAGGAGATCCAGATGTTTGTGACAAACCACCATATGTCACAAGCAATTTTCAGAACTTTTTCAACATTGGAATTGTTGAAGGTAAATTTTAAAATTTAATATATTTAGTTTCATTTATCATTTATGTCATGTTTTACATAATTGAATAAAATAATTTTTTGCATTATTTACATATTTTAAATGTGTTATTAACTTACTATTAACATGTTCTTAGGTTGCCGAGACCCGGTTTGCATCTCACACAATTGTTCTGAGACGACTTGTGAAGGTGAAAGATGCATTGAGTCAAATGGTTATTAGCAACCAATGGAGTATATGGAAGCAATCAAATTCAGAGAGGGCCCAAAAAGTCAAGGCATTGATCTTGAATGACGATTGGTGGGATCGTGTGAATTATGTATTGGAATTCACCGAACCTATCATGTCTATGCTTCGGTTTGCTGATACAGATGAACCATGCTTGGGGGATGTCTATGATAGCATGGACACAATGTTGGAAAAAATAAAAATAGAAATACAAAAAAAAGAGAATGATCCTGAAGACACCTTGTACAAAAGGGTGGAAGCAATTGTTCTTCATCGTTGGAACAAGATGACAACTCCATTGCACCTCCTTGCATATGCCCTATCTCCGAGGTACTATACCACTGAAGTGCTTTCTATCCCAGGGAGAATACCGCCATATAGAGATGCTGAAGTTGCTAATGGGTATAAGACGGCATTTAGTAGAATGTTCAGTGATCCAGAAGTGCATGCAAGTGTCATGAGAGAATTTGGAATGTTTGTCACAGGAAAATCAAAAATCATACATAATGCTTCTGTTGCTAGAGACCAATACAAAATGGATGGTCTTACATGGTGGTACCTCCATGGTCAAGATTATATGTACCTCCAACCTCTTGCAATCAAGATCCTCTCACAAGTAAGTTTTTTTTTTTTTTGCCACTTGTATTGTAAAATTTAACACTTAACATTCTTGAATTTATCTTGCATTTTTTTATTTTATTTTTAATTTTGTTGGTTTTCTCTCCAGGTTGCAAGCTCTTCTGCCGCTGAACGGAATTGGAGTACATACTCCTTTATCCACTCAGTGAAGCGTAACCGGTTGGCTGCAAAAAGAGCTGAAGACTTAGTGTATATTCATTCCAATTTGCGTCTTCTGTCACGTAAGGATCCTCAATACAGGCAGGGGGCAGCGAGGCTTTGGGATGTAGCACCCGAGTCTACTGACTTGGATGCAACCATTCAGGATCTTGTTAGAGCCACTATGGATGATGTGGGTGATATTGATGACATATCACATGGTGTTGGATCCGCTTTGGGTTCAAATGATGATGATTTTGAAGTTGAAACCACTCAAAATCCAAGTCATGATGATTCTGACAATCCTTTTGATGATTGATGAGCATATGAACAATGAACATTGAATCATGTTTCAAATTTTCAATGTTTCATGAACTACATTTTGTAATTCAGTAATTTTATTTGAATATTTTTCAACTATCAATTGGCATTTAATATTTATCTTTGGCATTTGGCATTGGTCAATGATCAAGTATCATACTATGAAATGATTTAGTTTTACAATTCTCTATGTTTCTCTTATTTTTTTGTATATATAATACATATATATATATTTATAATATATTAAATTATTAATATATATATATATATATACACACGTACCCATACGTACCCAAACCCCTAAAAAAATTTTGCCCGTACCCACGTACCGGGTTCGCGTACCCGAACCCGTCCCCGAACCCGAACCGGTAACTTAGCCTTTTTCCCCTCTCAGGATGCTCAAGACACCTTTTTAGCAGCTACCTTCGCACCAAATCTTGTGCTTTTCCTATTTGTGTCATTTTGTAGTGCGATGCATTCAGACACTAGTGCGCTGTGCAGATGTCTGCGTGCCATGCTAGAATCTTGTGACGTTTCAACATTCAAATGATTGCTTCCGTGCATGTTTGCCACTTGTCATCCACTTTTGTCGGTGGTAATGGCTTGGGATGCCTTGTAACCACTTGAGAAGCTTCTTTTGGCTTCTTTTCACTTCATTTGTATAATATCCCTTGACAAACTGATGTGGATTTGCACTCAAGGAATATTGTCAAACACTTCTGATGTAAAGTTTAAGCTTGCTAGTTTGAGATTACAGTTTGATTGTATGCTTGAGAGAGAATGCTAAAATGCTCCAAATGCTTATAAATCAATGCTACAATGACTAAACTATAATCTAAATGCAAGGATGACTCTTTTTGATCTTTTACAATGCACATATATGATTTCTAAATGGGAAACATGCACTTATAGCCAAGTGACATTTCGTCATACAATTGGCATGCAAACTAGTACTTGAATCAAAATGAACATTACATGAAACACTAGGCTAGCAACTTTTCTCTCCTTTATTGATTGGAAATTTGCGTACAAGAAACATAGATTAGCCAAGACTCTTGGCTTTACAATATCATCTCATACAATGCCAAGTCTGATATAAATGTTCATATGCATCTACAGCAACTCTTAACAAGCAAAAATGAGCCAAATAAATATGCAAGAACTTGGTACAAAAATCGCCTTTGCTAGAGGAAAGACGTGGTCCCTTGAATGCACTGAATGAGAGCTTTCTTCAACCCAAATCTGTCTAAGCATGAGCTGCCCCTGTTTTTATATCAGACCTTTGCTAATAAATCTTTGACAGCTGCAAACCTTGGTTTATCATTCCAAATATCATCTACATGCATCAAGAGAATAGGCGCTTAAGGAATCATGATGAATCAATACCCTAGCAAGCCTCTATGATCAAAATCATCCCCTCTAGTCAAATCGCCCGTTTTAAACAATCTTCTAATATAAAATATTAGTAGCAGCAAAAGGGCATCGGCTTGTGCCTAACATCAATGTTATGTGCCCTAGGATGAAGCGCTCCAAGCTCCTTTGTAAATCGAACAAAACCTATGAAGAAATGAATGAAAATTGATATCTCCAAGGTGCTGGTGGAACTGACTGATATGCAAATTCAGATGCAATGTATGATGCATGAACACCTCCTAAAATGCCAAATGATATCTCCTCTAATCTGCAAAATGCTTCTCCAATAAGCTGATTAACAATCAAATCAAATTATCACAAGACTTGGCCCGTGGCCACCAATCTGAGCACAAATGAGAGGACTGATTTATCCACTCTAGATCTGCAACCCTTTGGAGGATATTTCATCACCTCAATTATGCTATCAATGGGAGTTGTCGTTCCCAAAGACAATGTAAACAACTGCAAAAAACCCTTGGCTCCACAATGGACCTATCAATATCAAATAACAATCTTTGAATGTATGAGAAGCAAGCCCTCATCCTCTATTTATACTTTTTCACCTCAAGAGGTCGGCTTCTTCTAGTATCTTCTAATATTATATTATATTTACACTTTATTATAATAATATAAAAATATAACTCATAAAGTGCAAATCTGATATCTAACACAATGTGTTATCCAATGATATGTTTTCCAACACATCACGTTATCAAACAGTGCATTATCCAACATCCAAGATATCATAAGAAACATCAAATGAACTCCTGAATCCGCAAAGTGAGCCAACCGCAATCTGGGTAACTGCCATGAAGACCCTCAAATCATGCCCTATTAGCCTATGAGGGCCAATGATAGGCTAATCCAACCACAAACAACGTCAGGCTAGAAAAGGGGACATTACAATTTGCAATTCTCTTCTACTTCTAGCTTCTCTCTTGTTTTGGTTTTAGCCTTCTACACAGTTCCATACAACTTACTATAACAGCTTCAAGCACTTTCAAGCTCTCTTAGCTCTCGCAACTATCTCGCTTGCCTTATGCTTGTGAGCATTTTGGGATTCCATATCCCCTATCTATTGCATCTTTACTTTGTGATACAGGTTCTCCTCCTCAAGTGGGGATTGCTTTTATCACTCATACTTGGTGGTGTAAGTTCTACTCTTGAAGCAAGTTTTGCTTTCACCACACGCTTTGTCCATTTCGGTTCATCTCTCTCTATCTTTTTGGCTGTCCGTGGAGGTGGGAACACCAAAATGGGGGTTTGACTAAGGCAAACCCCTATACAGCCCCAACACTTTCTCCAAATCTTATAGACACGGATATTGAAGACACTCATTTGTTGGAAGCTTCATCACTTGCGTGGTTGTGAGCATTTCCTTTCTATCTCTTATTCTCTTTATCATTTCTATTTCCCTTTATTTTAGCTTTATCACACTCTATTATTTTCTTGTACTTTTGAAGTTCTTAGAAATTAGATTACTAGTAGTTACTTAACTGTTTTCTATGATAAACTCGCTTTTTGGTCTATACGGACGCCAGCGTGCCAGAGGGACGCTAGCACGCCACACTATCATCCCAGACCTGCATTGTCATCCTTTGGCCAAGAGCCTATCAGTTTGTCCAAAAAATCTCTGTCACCTAATTTTTTAGATTATAGAACTCTTGCATTGTTCTTTGAGGTAGTTTAGGGCAGTTCGCCCCGTGAGGCTCTCTAAATGAAGAGAACTCATGAGTAGTGAATCTCCCTTCTCTACAAGAACAAATGGTGGAATGGCAAGATTTGGTGATAATGCATCAGCAAAAATTTCAGGTAAAGGCACTCTTATTTTGGATGATGGTAAGACCAAGGTTGAAAATGTTTTGTATGTTGAAGGTCTAAAACATAATTTATTGAGTGTGAGTCAAATGTGTGACCAAGGGCTCACTCTTGTTTTCAACTCTGATAGATGTGAAATTAGTAAGGATGGTAGACATATTGCTGAAGCTAGTAGAGATGCTAATAATCTTTATATCTTGATGACATCAAAAGTGAGAAGTGTTGTTTATGTTAGGAAGATGAAGGATGGTTATGTCACAAAAGGATGGGACACTTGAACTTTGATAATCTTGTTTAGATCAGCAGAAAGGAAGTAGTAAGAGATGCCAAAGCTTACAAAACCTTCAAACATCATTTGTAGAGAATGCCAATTGGGAAAGCAAACTAGGAGTTTCAAGTCAAAATAGTACTCTACCTCAAAGCCTCTTGAGCTGATTCACATTGGTTTATGTGGGCCAACTAGAACTAAGAGCATGGAAGGTAAAAAGTATTTTATGTTATTAATTGATGACTTTTCAAGAATGACTTGGGTTGCATTTTTGAAGGAAAAATTGGTACTTAAAAAATTTAAGGCACTCAAAGCCTTAGTGGAGAATTCACATCAAATGAATTTGTATATTTCTATGAAAAACGTGGGATAAAAAGGCAGTTCTTAGCAACAAGGACACCACAACAAAATGGTTTGGTTGGAAGGAAAAACAAAAAGTCGAAGAAATGGCTTGTAGCATGCTAAATGAGTCAAAGGTGCCTAATTTTTTTTTGGAGAGAAGCTGTCCACATTGCTGTTTACATTCAGAGTCGTGGGCTGATTAGAGCAAAACACAACAAGACTTCATATGAATTATGGAAAGGTAAGCTTGCTTTAGTAAAATATTTCAGAATTTTTGGAAGTCCATGCTATATTAGAAGGGATGAAAATAATCAAGGAAAGTTTGATCTTAGGGATGATGAAGGAACTTTCTTAGGATATTCTTCTCAAAGTAAGGCTTATAGATGTTATAACAAGAGATTACACAAAGTTGTTGAAAGTGCAAATGTGAAGGTTCATGAAGAAACAAACTTTCAAAACTAGATGCAAGGTGATGAAAGTAGTTGCAAAGAAGATGAAGAGGGAAGTATTGATCAAGAGAGACTTTCAAATGATCAACATGGGATAGCAAAAACAACTCCATCAAATACACCTACAAAAGATCAATATGAGACTACTACAAAGACTCTATTGAAGACTTTATCAAAGTTTGTTCAAAGGAATCATCCAGAATATCAGATTATACAAGAAGGAAGACCAAGAATCACAAGACAAACTGTATATTATTCTAAAGATGAAGATGTCTCTTTGCTGTCCAAGATTGAGCCTAAAAGTTTTGAAGAAGCAGCTGAAGATAAACATTGGGTAGTTGCTATGGAAGAAGAGCTTGATCAAATACAAAAAAGTGAAACTTGGGAACGTGTCCCAAGGCCCAAAGACAAGAACATGATTGGCACAAAGCGGGTGAAACAACCCCTGTGGTGTTTGGATTTGACCCTCTGAATTTCTGTGTGTTTTTTTGTTTATTTGTTTTTGAGAGTTTTTGATGCTGGAAAAGAAAAAACATAAAGAATACCAAAACAAAAGGAAATACATAAACTGAAAGCAACCGAGATGATTTTTATTGATATGAAATGAAATTACATCATATCCGTTTGCTAGTTTTGACTGTCATAAGGTTTTGATTTCTGGACCAGTCACCTGGAAAACTGATGAAATGCATGCCTAGCCTGAAGGAGATGGAATGTTGATGTGGGTATCGTCTCAAAATGCTTCTTCACCAAGGACACCCGAGATAAGACTCAAGCAGATTGCAAAAAGACCACCATTTATTTATTTATGAAGGCACATCCTCCAAAATGGTACGGCTGTATCTACAACAACACGTGCTAAGCTAGGAGAGCTCCAAATCTGATCTAAAGCCTGAAAATCCCTACAAAAAGGTGACGCCTAGGCCACAAAGAACAAAGGAGAGGGTACAGCTTGAGGAAGGAGACCCATAGGCCTTGAAATGAAGAAAACCTCAACTCCAATGTACTGGTTATTGACTAATAATCTGCAACTAAATAAATTATCAAACCCTTGTTCTAGATCTGCCATGCAAATCTCAAAGAGTTGATTTATTATTCAAAACAATACTCAATTTGATGCTCAATTGTTGATCCTTGTGTGAGACCAATCAAGTAGGATCCTTGGACGGTCCTGCACACCTGTAGAACCTATTCTAAAAGAGGGTATCCATCCTCAGTTAGCCATGAAAGACAACTTGCAACAACAGCTCCAAAAAATATAATATTCTCAATGATGACAATAATGAGCCCAAACCCTTCCTTAAGGAAAAAGGATGCCACTTTTAGGTTTCCAACTTTTGAAAAGTTAAACATAAATATCTTCTCGTGAAAGGCAATGCCACTTTTCAAAGCTCTTTATAATTTAATATTAAAACATTTGCCCAAGTGACTTTTCACTTAAATACTTCATAAAGTGACTTTCCCTTAAATATTTCATAAAGTGACTTAAAATATTCTTTTAATAAAGTCACTTTCACTTTATAACATTAAATCACAAAATCACTTAATAATAGAATATTATTAAATGACATGAATTAATAATTCCATAACTTGTGGCCCGGATATCTGAATGACCTTCCAAGAGTGTTCCTTGACCAAGATCAACTGCAAGTGTGCCATCACTGACCCGAAATGTCGCTTACTAAAAATAGTAAGTAGGAAGGACAAGTCTCTAAACCCCTCAGAAAGATTCCCTAATCATCCCATTAGCCTACGAGAACCATTGTAATAGGCTAACCCTGTTCCTCAAGCCACTGGCTAGGACGGGGACATTACAATCTGCCCTCCCTGAAATTGCTTGTCCTCAAGCAATCCCATCATAGGGTGCTGCAATATATCCTCATTCTCCCAAGTTGCATCCTCATCTGACAGGTCCTTCCACTAAACCAAAATTCCCTGATTACTCTATGCTTCAAATGACGCTCCCTAGTATCAATGATAGCCTCAAGAATCAAAATCAATTTTCCCTCGTCATCCAGCGGTGGTAATGTTGTAGAAGGTGTCACATTGTGTCCCAACGCCTTTTTGAGGCGAGATACATGAAACACATTGTGAACCCTACTCTCTTCCAGTAACTCTAGCTCATAAGCCACTTCACCAATCTGTCTTGAAAACCGAAATGGGCCATAGTGTAATGTCCCCTTCTCAGCAGTGATCATTTCAGTTGACCGATGGCCTATTCCGGAGACCCGTAGGCTATGCAAATGGTGAAATTAGGGTTTCCTAGTTTTTAGGAGGTTGTTGCTTCGAGTTTGGGATTCTGATTGCGGATTTTTTCTGGGTTTTCAGAGAGCTTCGCAGTGGTGTGTTCAGTTTGGCATTCCGGGCAACTTCGCGAATTTACTATTTTTAGTAAATTCTATTTTTGGCAGTGGACAGTTTGGGTTCAGTTCAGTTGGACCTCTTCTTCAGTTGTTTCAGCTGGCACTTCAGTTCTTGGCCTTGGGCGCATTTTTTCTTGGAGAGATAAGTATTTTCATTATAATATTATTATTTTAATATTATACCCCTTTGCCTAGCAGTACAACTTTAAGTTGTTTTTAAAAAGGGGACTTTTGAGGGTCAAGGCGTCATAAGGAGATAAATTATATTTTTAATGTCAAATATTGAGACTAAGAAAAGGGACGCCTTTTTGAGAGATTGATTTTATTTTAAAAAGTGAAATATTTTATTGATGAAAAAGGACGCCATCTTTTGGAGGGAAAAAGGTGAATTTGAAATTAGGGTTTGGGCGCCCTCTGGAAGCTTCTAGATGTTTCTCTCTCGTCTATTTAATCAGGCCTCAGCTCTTCATTTGGGATCTTTTGTCTACTACACCGTTATGCTGCTGGATTGTCTTCAGGCACTCGCTTCGAGGAAAGCACACCTCCTAGCATTGGCTCTTCTTCTTGCTTGAAAGATAGCAACTAGTTGAGAGGTTAGCATGTATTAGGTATTATTGCATTTTCAGTTGAGTAATTGCATTTTGGAGTTCTAGTTTGCATCTATTATCATATTTCTGATGTTGCTGAATATCATTGAAGAATGTAAGTTTCACTCATAGCTCATGAAATATAATTGCTATCATTTTGGGTATTGAGTCTAATGATTTGTCTATGAAAGGCGCCCATTCTAGCACATTATCAGATTTTATTAGTGACTGTGTGATTTTATAGAGAAAATTCGCCCTTGCAGCTGGGCCGTACCATCTTGAAGTGACATTGAAATCTGTGCAAAATAATTAAGGCATGTTTGGGGTGGTTTTGGGGTTGCATCTTAGTCGCCATCATTAATAGAGTAATCTGCATTTGATATCTCATCAATAGGTTGAGTTTGGAGCTAGCTACGTGCATTTTAGTGAGTTACCAGGCTGCTGTTCTGTATCAATTCTGTCAAAAACAGTCATACCAGATTTGAGTAAGTTCATTAGATGTGTGAGGAGTTAATATTCAGTGAGTTTGGGAGTGTGAAAGAAAGTTCTTAACTTGTTATAGCTTGAAATGATTTTAATCTTATGATACTGACAGGTTCTCTAATTTATTGTAAGCTGAACAGTAGTACTGTCAGCAATTCTCTCCTCTCATTTTGTATTTACTGGTACTTCCCACTGAATAAGTGGAGGAGGCTGGCTTGCCGCCTATTTACTTGTTTGCATTGTAATTTCCCAAGTCTCCGCCATATGGTCGCCTCTATCCTTCTCGGATTGAGTAGCACATACTTGGTGTTGAGCTAATTTTCAGTATTGCACTAGATAGGGATCCTCTGACCGTATGCTCGTCGTTCGCCGGCGCATCACTTGGTTAGAGTTCTTGTTCAGCATTTTCCTTTGAGATCCTCTGACCAATGCTCACACCTTGCCCACATCGGGATCCTGGTGTACATTCTGGTTAGAGTTACTTTCCGCATCGTTTTGGTTTGTGCTAACCTTAACGGGTGCGTGTTGCATTGTAATCAATTGCGAAAATAAAAAAAAAATTGGTCCGGTTCATTACACATAGTACCATGGCTTGAGCTTCTCAGAACCACTCTTCCTCAAAGAGGATTGCTTGTATGGCTGCAGCATAAGATACACCATATTCCCCTCGAAGGAACGCTCCATTATGTGCTGATCTGCATATTGCTTATGTTGGTTATGTGCCTTCTGAATGTTCTCCTTCAGAGAACTCATGATATCCTGGCTGTCCTATAACAAACCCTTCGCACTCGACACTCTACTATCTCCGAATAGAAAATCTAAAAAATTGGGAGCATCATATTGTGAGAGAGGGGGACCACCACATGTAAGACCCCAGGTCACGGAGGGTCAAGATGCGAGAGGCTGCCCTAACTTACCTCAACTAAGTGTAATGTTTAGGGTTATGAGGATGAGAATGATGAGGACTATGATGTCCGACAACCACTCTACAATCCCGAGTTTTAAAATTGGGGCTAGGCGAGTCGGTTTTTAGGTTCAACTCTGTGCTTTAGGGAGCTCTCTGCCCGAGGACGTTAGCGCAAACTCTGGAAAATAGAGTGGCATGTTGGCGTCTCTAAAGTGCGTTGTAGTCCGTATGGTCAAAAAACAGCAGAAACAAGGTTGAACTCACCAAAACAACTAATGGCCTAGCTACTCAACTAAAAGGCCAAAATGAAACAAGCAAATAAACGATATATTCTCTAATGTTGTAAAGTAGAAATGCAAGAGTGACAAGGGCAAGGAGGATCTCACTGAGAAACTCGTTCGCTAGTTGATCCTTCGAAGAGCACGTACTCCTACACATAGAAAGAGGGAAAATGTTGGGTGACTATATAAGGGCCTGCCTCAGTCAGACCCCCGTTTAGGTGTTTCCACCTCCACGGACAACCAAGGAAATGAGATAAAGAAGCAATAAAGTAAAGAGAATACAAACACTACAATGCAGTACTATGCTACTCAACCAAGTGATAAAGAAGAGGAGAGGGAAAATTACCACCTCCACCAAGAGCACTCAAGGCTGCTTGGGGGAGAAATGAGAGGAACTCAAGCCTCTGTTGTAATGGCGTGGTCCCAAACGTCCTCTACCAAAGTGACAAAGTAAGGCTTTTGCTGCAATGGAATGCTTGGAATGCTGCTAAAAGTGTTGGATTGAATGCTTGAAGTGGTCAAGAGTGGGTTCAATGCTTGGAAGAAGATGAAATGCTTGTTCAAGAGATGAACTTGAAGAGGGAATGGAAGAAAATGGCCATATTCATGTTGGTCGGCCGAAAGGGACGTTACAACTTCATTGTCAATGAGAAGTGTAACACCTTTATAGGTTCAGCTGTAGGAATTTGCCAGAGACGTAAGTGTGCCGCGCGGACGTCTTCGTGCTGCGCGGGTGTTCCTGACAAAAATGCCTCCACCAACAGCGGGCTTAAGTGGAATTAAGCCTCTAAGCTTGGTTTTCTACGGTGGACAAGGCAAAAAGGGGAATTGCACGTAGGGTGCAAATTCGCTCTTATACATTTTTGCCCCCACTTTAGTGAGCACGAGTACTGATGAGTGCTTGGTAAAGTAGATCAAGAAGAGTGTAGGGTTAGAAATGTATACCTGAACCGTTGAGGAAGCAGTACTCGGTTTGGCGTACCTGAAGGTGCAGGAAAAGCAAAGGACCCCATAGCTGCTCAGAACTATGAAGTTGGAAAAACAAAGCATCTTATAGGGCTACAAACCTACAAGGAGGCAACCCCGAAGATCTCCCGCATGAAGGAAGCCCCAAGGAAGCGCCTTACAGGCTCTTAGTCCTATAAGGAAGGTATTCTCCATGAACTCAAGCATGAAGAATACTAAAAGAAGCGCCCTACAGGTTCTCGGTCCTACAGGGAAGGTATTCTCCATGAACTCAAGCATGAAGAACACCAAAAGAAGCGCCCTACAGGTTCTCGGTCCTATAGGGAAGGTATTCTCCATGAACTCGAACATGAAGAACACTTGAAGAAGCACCCTACAGGTTCTCGGTCCTACAGGGGAGCCACCCCCAAGATCTCTCGCATGGAGGAAGCTCAAAGGAAAGCACCCTACAAGTTCTCGGTCTTGCAGGGAGGTATCCCCCAAGATCTCTCTCATGGAGGAACTTGAGAAAGCGGACTCCGTAGAGTTAGGAAGCGGCAACACATCTACCCGCAGGTAGAACATGTCAAAAGTGGCCGGTCACGCAGACCATCAATAAGTAAAACTTTCAAATGGGTCCCTCGAGAACCCTTCAAAAGGAGAGAGGTCCACTCAAGGGACGAGTTGTTTGAAAAGTAAGGTCTAGTCAGGCTGTCCCCAAGCTAGACGTTAAAGAGCAAATGGAATGAGCCTAGTCGGGCTGCCCCCAGGCTAGGCACGAAAGGATCCATTCGTCATAAAGGCCTTTGAAGGAAGGGTCCCTTGGGAACCCGCTGTGAGGACGAAGGGGGGTCCACTCAAGGGACACACAATTTAAAAGCAGTTATTCTTCTTAGAGTGATTCGTCATCAAGGAATCCTTTCGACAGATGTTCACTTCATCAAGGAATTCGAAAGGAAGGACATGCCCCCATGCGAGGGTTAGTAAAAGCAGTTTCCACTTTGGAGGAAGGTCTTCAAGTCCTTTCTTTACGAACTTGTGATGAAGGAAACACGTTCTGTTACGGTTCTGTGTTGAGAATGTGATTCTAAGGTAAAGTTTGTGAAGGCTTTCGAGAAAAGATTCGTTGGTAACAAATTTGTTTTTCGAAAACTGAAGTGTTAAAGAAGAGCGTTGTCACACATAGGAGGGACAACTCAAGCAAAGAAGAGAGAAAGATAAAGAGAAAAAAAAATACGAATAAAGGACATAGGGGGATCTGGTTTAGCGGGGTCAGATCTGTCCGAGCTCATATAATAATAGGTAACCACAATGCAAGGTGAAAGATCATGAATCCCCAACCAAATCAGGAAGAATGCATGGAAAACAAAGTAAAAATAAAAAATTGGGTCAACATGGAAGGGAAGCCTAAATGCCCCCAATGCTTTGCATTGTCCCCAATTTATCGAAAGTCAAGCACAAACATGGAAGAATGATGATACAAATAGAAGAAGGTTCACGACACAAAAACCACACCTATATCCCAGCACCAACAAGGGTGACGAGGGTCATCAAGGCACACATAGCATGAGTACGGGGGAACACATCACAAAACACATGCACACACAAGATCAAGAAAAGGGGCCTCCTAACATTGATCAGCCAAAAAGTCGTCTGCTTCCCAATCTAGATCCTCATAAGGGGAAGGAGGACGAGCTTGCAATGGTGGGATGTTAAGAGGAGGAGCATCCGACCCTCCCGCAACAAGGGTTAAGGCAGAGGGCCCCTCAAGGTCCTCTCTATTGAGCTCTTGTGGAGTCAAGGTCAACGATTTCACAAAGATTGCCAACAAGGCCAGGACCTTGTCCACGGAATTAAACATGCATCCCATAGGAGTACCATGCCTATTTTCAGGGGATGAGGTAGGCTGTGCCTAAGATTCACTGCTAAGCTCATCGAATGATTCGGGAGTGGTGACAAACTCAAGAGAAGCTAGGACCGGTTCTGTCACAAGGACAACACAAGTCATCACAAGACCACCTTGCGAAGAAGATGGACTCCTCTTATGTCCTTCGTTGCTAGGACTTGCCTCTGGCTCTTTCTTCATTGGAGGAGAACTCTCCACAGACGAAGCTAGGGGTGCAAAGGAAGAGGAAGAAAGAACCGCAACAGATACGACTAAGGTATTAACCATATCCACGGGCTTTGGAAAGGGCTGAATATCCAGAACGGTCATCAGCAAAGGCAGCTCCGCCGAAGGAGTGATAAACACCTATACCCGTTTAGGGTTACGTGCATTCATGCTTGCAATGGAAGTCGGGAGTGGATCAGACTGAAGAGAAACAAAAGGGAGGGAGGAAGAAGACGCTACAGAAGGTCCTAGAACAGGAGTGGCCGTTTCTTCCTCCTTTCTTTGCAAGGCGGCCTGCTCAACCAGGAGAGCCTTTCGCCGACACTTGTGTTCACGTGCAAGGTGGTTTCTACGGCTCTTGGAGTTAAAGGCCGGAGTTTGCGAAGGGACGAAAGGTTCTTGCTCAACCATAGGAACATCCACTATGGCCGTATCAGGCGGAGGAACAGGTTCTTGTATAGGAGCAGGAGGAACAAGCTGAGGAGCGACAGGAGGAATCAACTCAAGAGCCTCAGTGGCGGTTCTCTTTTCGCTCATTGCCTTAGGAGTAGGAATAGTAGGCCACGGAGGTCGAGACAAAGAGGACTCTCCTTGGGAGACCTTCTTCCTATCATACCAAACGGGTCTAGGCTCTATCGGCAGAACAGGAAGCTCGAATGTGGAACACTTGGGATTTCGCCAAGCGAGCACTGATGGGTTCTCTTGCAAACGAGGGGCAGATCCTGACGGTACCACAGCTGAGTGAGGAGAAGTGTCAGACTGGGCAGCAGAAGAGGAAGGAGGTTCACAAGACTGCTTCTCTTCTTTCCTCTTTCGAGCCTTGGCGGCATTGTTGTCAACCTTCAAGCAAGCCCTATGTGAGATAGCATAAGGCGAGGGAGGGTACCTTTCCTATAGCCTCAGATGCCCTTTCTTATAGTTCTGATATGTTTTATGCAAAAGGTCCGTCCTAGGCAGAAGGGGACCCACGGACGCAGGCCACGAGTGATCCAAGGAGTAGCTACCACGTGCAACCGGTGGTCTATAACCGATGTCGCGGATCACGTGCACGGAACCTCCGTGGATAAATTTTAAACATTTATGCATGACGGAGGGTAACGCGTTCATCGCCACCAACCAAGGGATAACCCAATTTCACCCTGAAGAGTTCAGATCTAGGGATGATATCAAACAGGAGATTCACGGACTTAGGTCCAACTAAGACCGATAAGACAATACTACCCAAAGAAGGTATGGAAAGCTTGTCATGTGTGCGGATGAAACTCATAGGAGCATCATATCCATCCTTAAGTAAAAACTTTATTAGCATAATCTCCTCTATTATTGTGTTCACTTGTGATGTCGGGTCAATGAGAACACCAACTACCATGTTTCCATTGATCCGCGTAGGAATGTAAAGAGGAGACAGTTCCTTGTTAAAGCCCATTGACAGGTCCTATGAAGTAAAGGTTATGACAACACTACTATCCACAGGCTGCGTAGAGGGGATGGTTTGATGCAGAAAGGAGGCCATTATACACACTAGACAACGCTTTCAGAGAATCCCCAAAGGTTAACGGACAAGATGGTGACCCAATTAAGGTTTCGTAATGCAATACCTTTGGAACCTTCTAACTACACCAACTAGGGGTCGCAGGTTGGGTTGCAAAGCGACAACCTTACAACACTCACACCTACAACACTCCTAGAGTACAAGGAAAGGGACTGTCAATATTGCAAGAACGAAACCAAAATGGTTCACGTCGGGTTCATCGAAAATGTAAGAAAGGGGGACCACCGCGTGCAAGACCCCAATTCACGGAGGGTCAAGATGTGAGAGGCTGCTCTAACTTACCTCAGCTAAGTGTAATGTTTAGGGTTATGAGGATGAGAATGATGAGGACTATGATGTCTGACAACCACTCTACAATGCCGAGTTTTAAAATTGGGGCTAGGCGAGTCGGTTTTTGGGTTCAACTCTGTGCCTCAGGGAGCTCTCTGCCCAAGGACGTCAACACGGACTTTAGACGACAGCGCAACGCGTTGGCATCTCTAAAGTGCGGTTGTAATCCGTACGGTTAGAAAACAGCAGAGACAAGGTTGAACTCACCAAAACAACTAATGACCTAGCTACTCAACTTAAAGGCCAAAATGAAACAAGCACATAAATGATATATTCTGTAATGTTGTAAAGTAGAAATTCAAGAGTGACAAGGGCAAGCAGGATCTCACCGAGAAACTCATTCACCAGCTGATCCTTCGAAGAGCATGTACTCCTCACACAAAAAGAGGGAAAATGTTGGGTGGCTGTATAGGGGCCTGCCTCAATCAAACCCTTGTTTAGGTGTTTTCACCTCCACGAACAACCAAGGAAATGAGATAAATAAGTAATAAAGTAAAGAGAATACAAACACTACAATGCAGTACTATGCTACTCAACCAAGTGATAGAGGAGAGGAGAGGGAAGCTTACCACCTCCACGAATAGCACTCAAGGCTACTTGGGGGAGAAATGAGAAGAACTCAAGCCTTTGTTGCAATGGCGTGGTCCCAAACGTGCTCTACCGAAGTGATAGAGGAAGGTTTTTGCTGCAATGGAATGCTTGGAATGCTGCTAAAAGTGTTGGATTGAATGCTTGAAGTGGTCAAGAGTGGACTAAATGCTTGGAAGAAGATGAAATGCTTGTTCAAGAGATGAATTTGAAGAGGGAATGGAAGAAAACGGTCATATTCGGGTTGGTCGTCTGAAGGGAACATTACAACTTCATTTCCAATGAGAAGTGTAACGCCTCTGCAAGAATCTGCCAAGGACATAAGCACGCTATGCAAACGTCTGCGCGTCGTGCGGGCAGGCGTCCCGAATAGAAACGCCTCCACCGACGCTCAAAACAGGTGCCAAGTGGACCACCAATAGCGGGCTTAAGTGGAATTAAGCCTCCGAGTTTGGTTTTCTATGTTGACAAAGGCAAATAGGGGAATTGCACATAGGGTGCTGTTGATGTGATTTTTATGACCGCACCAATCAGCAGAACAAAATAGTCCGAAGGCTACTCCGTTCTCTCTTGATCAAAGTATTCTGTGCGCTAAGATTGCAAGAAAGTTTGCACATTCAACTCCAAGGTTCCGAAATACTTGGAATACCCTCAGTAGGTTTGATGTGAATTGCTGTTTTCACGAGGGGACTTACACAATTGTTCAGGTTTCTTGCAGTCAACAATAGATGAATGATTTGAAGGGGATTTTATGCGTGTAATTTGGCAATAAGTTTGTTTTCCTAAAGCTAACCAGAAATGTGCGGAAAGTAAATGAGTGTAGGGCCTAAGAAACTTATATCCTATTCTAAATGCAAGATATGTGGAGCTCAATTTCAGTAGACTTCGACTGAATTTCACCTAGCCTCACTTCGGACAGCTTCAGCAAAATTAGTCCAATCTTCAAAGGGATAGCAAAAGAGATTCAAATTATAATTTAGCATACATATACCATCAGGACGACGCATATAAGCATACAAATCACAATCGAAGTTAAACTCAAGATAATCTCCAGTGGACCACGCAAGGCGAACTTACCATCAACAAGCTGCTAGTGGTATGGAATGAAATGAAATGAAGCTACCTCAATAAAACACCACACATCCAAAGTAAACTACTTGCATGAAATGAAAATTATACTACTTTATGCTACTTGGATCCAAAAGGATGAAGAGACCTTGCTAGCTATCCATGACAAAGATGAATTCCACCATCAATGAAAAGATCTATTATCATGAAAGTTTTACACAACAATCTCCACAAAAGTTTTCAAAGGGAAAACTTTCTTTCTTCTCCACACTACAAAATGTCTACTCTGCTCTACTCTCTAGTCTGATCTCCAAATCCAATGCTAGTCTAATGCCTAATTCTAATGAGGTACAAATGAGGGGGACTCCCCCTTTTATAGATAGCCCAGTCCAAAAGACGGCTAGGGTTACAATCAAAAGAGTGGCTAAAGATTAAGCCACCTCAGCCCTAACCCTAAAAACTGCCAGAATGGGGAGTGGTGCAATAAATGAGCAAAGATTCCCACTCACTCCCAAAAATAGTAAAGGCAATTAATGCCCACAATCAGTCTTCTAGAAGATCATCATCCAGAAGTGCATTCCCATTCTCCTCTCTGGCTGCAAACTCAATGAACCTGCCAAGTACAGCCTCAACCTCCTGAACTGAAATGGGTGGAATGCAATCTAGCTGAAACTCTAACACCGTGACTGACGGTTCATGCCTTGCACAAGATTTTCCCCAAGCAACTAAGGAATCTTGCGTGCTCTGGATCAAGGTGGAGAAAGTAGAAGTGTTTTCGAAATCATCTTGTACGAAGGTCTTCACCTTTGAAAAGAAAGGCACCAGCCTACCCCTCAAATTATCAACAGTCACCTCATCTGGATTCAACCGCCTAGCAAATATGGCCTCAAAAGTATTTTGAACTCCATCAATGATATTGGCCATAGCCTTCTGTATCCTAGTTGAATCCGCCTATGCTGCGTCGAAGAAACCACGTCCCGTGATCACTGAAGAATACCATCTAGAAAAATCATACCTGTCATTCTCCTGAATGACCCCTCCATCAATCAGCAATCGCAAAGGGACATGCCTCAATGCCTCAAGACGCTGAATTACCTTGCTCTGATAAACAGAAGCATCTCCCCAAGCCTGATCAACTGCCTCCATCCGTGCCAAAATACTGGAAGCCTGCTGAAAAACAAGAGCAAGGTCCTCCATAAACTTTTATGTCTCAACACGAACTCCCGTGACCCATTTGTCTGCCTCCTGTGCCATCTTCCCTAACTCCAACAAGCCACTGATTGACTCTCTAGGTATCTCTGTTGGAGGCTCTATCACTAGAATCTCCTGCCCACGAGAATGAGACAACTGCTGCACATATCCAATTAAAGCCTTATGCTCTCGTTTCAACTTCTTGTACTTTCCTTCCTTCTTGAATAATCTGTCCTTGAGGGCGAGGTAGGAGTTATCACATTCTTCTACAACCTATGCACCTGTGGGGCGTCCTAACTCTAAAGTTGTGACCACGTAATTTTCTGGTACTACTTCATCTCGGTCACAATCAACCTGTGGCACGGCTACGTGAAGGGTACGGGAACCATCCTCATCAATTGATATCTTCGAAAACTTTCGTGCTTTCTTCTTCTGTGGAGGTGCGCTGATCCTGTTAAAAAACTCTTCCATTTCGACTGCTGGATCAATCTCTTCGCTGGGGCTTCTTCTCATCCTATCTCTGAGCCAATCTGGCACTGTATACTGTATATCAAATGGTTGCTGTTCTTGTGCCTCTACTTCTCATACTTTTTCCACCTCTACATCATTCTGGTGAGGCTCATCATCCTCAAGTGGCTGAGTATCTCCTGAAACTATATCATCATCGTCCTCCAAAGCCATCTCTAACTCCTGCTGAAACTGAGTGTCAGTAGCAGTCCCCTCATCATCTTGCTGATCAACCCTACTAGGTGTGTTGACACTCTGGCCAACCGACTCTCTCTGTGGTGGCTGATTATTTTCTTGTACCACTTGCACCTGATTCAATGCATTTCTTTGATCAGCAAATAAAGAAACCTTCTGTATACTTGGAGAACGTGTCTCCAATGGCGTGGGTGATTCAACTACAACTCTTGGAGGCTTTGGCTGAATAGGCTCCTGCTGAACTGGCTCTTTTCGTCTGGATTCTGGACCTCGTGTGATTTGCTTCTTCCTGCCAGTGGTGGGTGTCCTGTGATCTCCCATCAAATTGTAAGTCAAAGCAATTGACCTACTCTTCAATCTGCTCACCCGTCTGTCATCCCATGCTCTGGTAAATGTCAGGTCCGGAATGGAGAGTGTGTCCAAGTCAGCAACCTCTGGTTCTGACCAATCCGGGAATGGAAGTGGGGTATCCCTTACTGCTGCATAATTTGGATGGACAACGTCCATGTCCTCATTCACCTGGTCTGGTACCGGGACAACTTCACACTCCCTGATCATGTTAATTGGCAACCGAGAGAACATTCTTTTCCTGACTTCAACCTCATCTGATGCATCAGCCCAATAATCCTCAATATTTGCCTTGTATTTAAACTCTTCTGATAGTACCCATTTGATGTTGTTATGCGGATCATAGTGCTGTCGGCTGGTGTGATATGAAAAGTGATAAAATTGAAGTTCACTCTCGGCTTCTCTAGCTGCCTGTAATGAAGGACACACTTCATCTGAATTGCCCATGACAATTGGAAAGTCAACACCTCCCTTCTTTTTCTTTTGAATTTTATCGTAGGCAACCAATTGCCTAGATATCTCTAACATTAAAATTCTATTGGTTGGGTACTTAGGCAGCCTATACGGGTATGATGAAAAACCTTGCAACCTTATGTAAGAAAACTTTGGAAACTGTATAAACCAGCACCCATACCTTTCAATCAATTCTTGGGCCTCTCTTGAGATCCTGTGATGCATCCGCTCTTGAAGCAATCTCGCGATGTGCATGGTAAAAGCGTCATTGACACGCTTGTAATGAGTAGTGCTTGTCAGGTGCAACTGCGGACAAGCCTCGTGGATTTTAAACTGGTGAGAGCCACAACCAACAGGTTCCTTGTATGAAATCCCTCTATACCTCGTCATACGGGCCAGCATGTAAATAATGTAAGAGCTCATATAGAACGTCTTCGTTCTTCTCAGGCTCGGGAGCTGCTCATGCAAATTGTCACTGATCATTTCGGCCCAGTTGACGTAATCTTTCCCTTCTAGCACGAGGTTGATGTAGTAGAACATCCACGGCTCAAAAATAAATGACTGTGGGCAGCCACCAACTCGACTCAGCATTATGATAAGATCACAATACTCTTGCTTCAAATCATCTGCTATGATTTGTTTCGGCAACTTTGTACGAGAAGGCTTGGGATTGCTCATCCAGTGAGTATTGATTGTTTCTGTACATCTCTCGAATGCAGAAGCATACATTCGCTTAGCTCATTCCCTGGACTTGTAAATCATATTTCTGTTCACTGGGATTCCGAAGGCCTCGCCGATAGCTAAAGGAGTGAGGTTGGAAAGCACTTGTCCATCCGGTGACATGATCGATTTGCAAGGTTACCCCAAGTTTCCGGGACGAGGACGGCAGGGGATGGCGGGACGAGTCCCCAAGTTTCCGATTTTTGAGGCCAAAATTAGGGACGGCAGGGGACGGCTATATAAAAATATAGGGAAAATTTAAAAAATATAGGGAAATTTTAAATATTCAATAGATAACATGAATAAGGCATGCATAATACACATTATAGAACATTAACATATAACATTTATGTTCAACATTATGCCAATACTCAATAGAGTCAATAGTCAATACGCATTCAAAATTAACATACAGTTTCACGAATCATGAAACAACCTCCAAGTTATAATTTATAAACTTATATCAAAATGCCCAAAGGCTACATTGCTGCCATATAGTTTTAAAGTTTTAGTTTGCTATGAAAATCAAAATACAATATCGTATGTCAATAATGAATACAAATTTACAAAATAAACAAAGAGCACTGCTGCCCCTAATCATCTCTCATAACTGCATCAAAATCAGTCATCCTCTGAGTCACTGCCATTGTAATGCTCCTCCTCAGCCAATGGGACCCCAACCAAGCCCTCAGCTGTCTCCTCCTCATCTATCTGAGCCGCGTCCTTGGGATCAATATCCCACTGTAGAGCTGGAGTCTGTCAATACTCTGGAGTCTGTCGATCCTGAAGCCGAAGAGCACTATGAACGACCACTAGCTTCTCTGCTTGTCTAGAGGTAAGTCTATTCCTCTTGACAGAGTGGATAAAGCTATACGTGGACCAATTCCTCTCTGCAGCAGAGGAACTAGCAACCTGTGCAAGAATGCGAGTGGCAAGTATCTTCAACTGCGGTGTATCTCTCCCATGATAGGTCCACCATCCAATAGGGTTCCCTTGAGCTAATATAGCTCTATCCAACCTCGCCTGTGGTTTGCTCAAGTTTGGGCCATTAAGATTAGCAAAGTCTAGAAATTGTGACCGAAGTATTGAAGCTTGCTCGGCTGGATAAATCTTTTCAATGGCCCGTGTGAACCCATCTAAAACCTCAGCATCATCACATGGAGGCACCCTACCATCCCTTGGTGCATACCATTTTGGATTTAGAGCAAAGGCAGCCATATGAAGCGGGGTGTTCATTGTATTCCACCTCCGCGTCACAATGGGCCTAATGTGTTGCTCATATAAATCCAAAGTGGGGTCCTTTGCCAAAATAACTTGCCTGATCTTCCCAAGCATAGTGTCAAATGTCTCATATATCTCTCCAAGACTAGGAGAGTCTGTATCAGCATATCTAATGACATCTACAATGGGCGAGATAAAGGAGCAAATATATCTGCAAAATGCAAACAAAAAGTTCAAAATAATTAGTTGACAAGTTATTTGACATGTTAGAAACTTCAAAAGTTGGAACATTGGACAATAAAATTAAAATATTAAAATCAGAAATTTAATATGAAAATCAGCCATCTAATATGTCTTACCTCACATTGGCCCACCAATCATCATCGAGGATCTTTTGTTTGATGCTCTTTCCTTGAGTAGAACTTGCATTAGGCCATCTAGTCCACTCAGCATTGACCATCATCAGTTGTAGAGGCTCATGCACCTCAACCATCCTCTCCAATAGGATGAAGTATGTGGCATATCTACATTCATTAATTCAATGATTCATTAAAAAATAAAAATTTAAAACAAAATCAGATTATGAATACAAATTGAAAGTGAAACAAAATGAAGTAAATGGCATACCTTGTATCAACAGGTTTGAGAAACTCCTTCTTTGAAAATGTCCTGAAAAGAGCAAGTGAGGTGTGGTGGTTGCAAATGAACATCTGAATTTCTCTAGCTTCTGCCACCGTTTTCTTCACCCAATCCATCTTCCCTATGTCTTTCAATGCATTGTTCAATGCATGAACACAACATGGGGTCCAAAATATGTGCCTGTAAGTACCCTCCACCATCAACCCAGCCGATTTGCACACACGTGCTGAATCGGTGATCACCTGCACCACATTTGCAGCCCCAACCTCCTCTATGGCATCTCTCAAAATGGAAAATTGGAAGTCAGCATCCTTACGTCTCCCTGAACAATCTACGGCTCTAAGAAAATAAGAACCAGCAGGGCATGTGACTATGACATTGATGAGTGGCCGACGTCTACAATCAGTCCACCCATCCATCACTATAGAGCACCCCGTCCTCATCCATGTTTGCCTCATCTCCTCCATTAACACATTAACTTTGGAGTACTCTTTGTCTAGGAGGGTGGTGCGTAGCTTATGATCTCCAGGGGGTACAAATGAAGGACCAACAGCGACTAAGTCTTTCACCATTTGTTTGAAATAAGAGGAACGGGCCACATGAAATGGAATGGCATGGGCAAAAAAGAATTTGGCAATGGAGGATTCAGAGGTTTCTCGTGCTTGGTTTTGAAACATGGACTCAACTGAGGCTGCCTTATCACTACCAATCACCTTCCTCTTTCCTCTTAAGATAACACTACTACCAACCGTGGAAGGACTAGGAGTAGGAGTAGGCATAGATGATTGTGAACTTGGGAAAGAAGGAGACCCAGTTTGAACCCCACCATCACACTCCATTTGAATTGTTTGGCACTCTATAAATAGTGCATCTGTCAATGCAGGACACGTTCTAACTCCATGGCCCACCTCACCCAAAAAATGAGACCTAACTCTAGTGTAGCTGCCCCTAAACTCCTTTTCACAAACATGGCACAACCAAACCCTACTCCCCCCTGAATTTTTTTGTCTTTCACCCATGGCTGTCACAAATTGAAGGAATGGTTTTTTTTTGTCTATTGGGTGTTTTGCATAGTCCTTCATAGTTTTGGTATTGGTTGATGAATGATGGTGTTGGGTAGGGGTTATTTGCTCTCTAGTTTGCCTTCTAACTTGCATTTCAACTTCACTATCACTCCCACCCTCATTGTTGCTCATGTTTTTTGTTTTTAGAATGCAAGTGTTGACTGAAAATGAAAAAAAAATAAAAAATCAGACTATATATACTTCATATTTTGCAAAAAAATGAAAAAATAAGAATAGTGAAAGAAAATGCATACCTTTTTGATGGATTTGCACTCCCAACAACACTCTTTCAACCTCCTCTCCTCCTTCAAACACTGCTCCTTCTCCTTCAATGGCTGCAATTTTTTTTCTTCTCAAACCCTTGGCTCCCTACACAAACAAAATGAAAATAATGAACTTTTAGAGGCCTTCTTTCATTCATAAGAGAGTGAAACATAGTAGGGCCCACACATGCCACATAGGCAGGGCGTTATTTTTAATTTTTTTGCCTTTTTTTTTGTGTTTAGGCGCTTTAAAATGTGGGGGACGGCCGGCCGTCCCCGGGACAATCGAGGGACGGCTCAGCCGTCCCCCTGCCGTGCCCGGGACTGTCAGCCGTCCCTCTTTGGGGATAAGTCGTCCCCCCCGGGACGTTTCCCGCCTTTTGGCCAAAAAGGGGACGGTCCCCGCCCCTTGCCGTCCCCTGGTACCCGGACGCCCTGAAACCGGGACGGGGGATTTTGGGGGGGGGGGACGTGTCCTTGGGTAACCCTATCGATCTGTGATCCTTCTCATAACAGTTGGCGCACTCCATCATCAGCTCCGAACACTGAATGGCCGGTGGGAAACCAGCAGCTGCATATAACCCGCTTCGAACAATGTTGTGCGAAGTGGTCGAAGGTCGATGACTACCGATCCCTAGCATTCTGTTCTTGAAAGTCTCTAGGTTGATGGAGCCCAAGTTGGTATCTGTCAGCTTGCCCAACTTCGAAATGAACTTTGACTCTGGCATAAATGTCTTACTTAGTTTCTTTATAACTGCCTGCCTGGATGCACCATTGTTATCCTTGCCAGTCGCCCTTGCCTCAGCCATCTGCAAAACAATAAACATTCATCAGTAATTTAACTGAGAAAAATAAATAAAATATAGTGCAGGGGCTGCCAGTCGACTTCAAGAAGTTGCAATATTATATCTCGTTTGCAAACCTCAACTTCTTCTTCAACAAATTCGAGCTTCAATACTTAGAAAAATTTCTAAGTAAGCTTTGACTTCACCAACTTAGCAACTTCAAGCTTTAATAAAATCGCCCACTTCACTCTTGTAATCAGCAACTTGACCTCAATTCGCACTTTCACACTTTTAGCAAATTAGCAAGTGCGCACTTCCAGCTTCAGCAATATGATCACTCCAAGCTTCAGCAATACTCCTCTTCAAATCGAAATTTTTCACTTGTATTGACAATTTCAAAAATAGAGCTTCACCCTTAGAGCAAGTTCGAACTTCAGCAAATTCCTCTCTAAAATTCGAATTTCTTCAGCAACCTTCAGTCCTCAACAAAATTTCGAACTCCTCAAGCCTCAGTCCTTAGCACTCACAAATTTCAAACTCAGCAAACTCGAATTCTCTTCAGCTGTGAGAAAGAAGTGAATAACCTTCAACACTTATAGGAAATTCGAACTCTAGAAGAAGGCTAAGTTTGGCCAGTGCATTAAATCTCCACTACTTCATTCGAATTTCCCCCTCTGGTATTTTTGACACTTGTCTGAGAATCTCAACCTTCTAGAAGTTCAACTTTGACTGCCACATTTCAAATTCACTTTCGAAAATTTTAATTTAAATTCATCTTTTAATTCACCAGCCGGAGTTCTGTCACTTGAATTCGAATTTTACTTCTCTTCGGCTCTGGAAAATTCATCTGCGAAGAACTCAATCAAAATCATCTAGGCAACTCATTTCGAATTCATCGTTCGAAGCATTTTCCTTTAAAAAATCACTTTATTCAAATTTGCCTTAGAAGATTTTAAAATTTCCCTTAGGAAAATTTCACAACTTGAGTACCGATTAAATTCTTCATACTGAAGGCCTCGGCGAAGTGCGAAAGACATAGAAATCCATTTATCATCACAAATGTCCAGTACCCAGAAGAAAATTTTCTCCGAAACCCGATGAATCCATGGGTACACAACGAACAGGTTCATTTAAATTTTTAAATTTTGAACCTTAGAAAATTTTATTTCACCAATTTAAATCTGTTCCTCATCTGTGTGAACATCCTGTTGCTCAGACTTGAGAAATTTATCAATCCATCCTGTAATGTCAATATTCCCTGACTTCATCTCTGGAAAAGTTTGCTCGTGCTTCAGGAAAATTCATCACCTTGGGTCTAGGCGTATTTTCTAAAGAAGAAAATATATTGCCTTAGAGAAAATTTTAAATTCTCCCTTGAGAATTTTGCCTTAGAAAAATTTTGCCTTGGAAATTTTTTATATTCAACTTCGATCACTTTGCCTATGAGAGAAATTTATTTCACTTAGAAGATCTTCCTGCAAGCACATCATATTTTACTTCCATCATCTTCAACGCCTTAGGAATTTTTTTATTATTTTGCAACTCCAACGCCTTAACATTTTATTTCACGCTTGAGAGATATTTTCATTTGAAACTCCAACGCCTTAGCAATATTCATCAACACCATCTTGTATTTTATCTCACCACCCTAGGCACATAGCATACTTGAAGAAGAAAGAATCACGCCTAGCACTTTATTTCACCTCACACGCCTTGGAGATATTTCTAACACCTTATAACACTTACCACCTTGGGCGCACCTAACACTTGAAGAAGAATAACATCCACGCCTAGCATTTACCTTGTTTCCACCACGCCTTGGAGCATTTTACTTCACCCTTTACCTTATTCACCACCCTACATTCACTTTTACTCTCCTCAACTTAGGCGCATTTTGGCTTGCATGAAGGATGACTCTTCAACTTCCTTATTTCGTCTTCACATGGCCCCATTTGGGCGCATTTAGGCATATGAGGAGGACGAATTTCTGTTGACTTGTTGACTTCTTTGAACTTGGGCGCATTTTGATGGGTGAGGAGGACGAATTTCTTTGACTCCTTTGACCTTTTGTTGCATGGGCGCATTTGAGAGGGGGAGGAGAATAAAGCCTTTTTTTAACGCCATCCTATGACCCTTCAACTTCCCTTTTTTGTCCTTACATGCCCTCTTTTGGGCGCATTTTGCCATGGGAGAAGGATAAACTTTGTTGACCACTTTGACTTACTTGCTTTTTGGGCGCATTTCCACCTATGTGCAGGATGGGCGCATTTAGGGGGTGGTGGAGGACGAGTTTCTACACTTAGAAATTTTTTTGCTATCAACTCTCAAGGTGGGCACATTTTATCATAGCTGCAGGATGAAAACTTTTTCTTTGACTTTCCAAGCATGGGCGCATTTTGCTATGCTTGAAGGATGGGCGCATTTTAGCCTAGGAGGTGGACGAACACCAATACTTAGAAATTTTTTATGCTCTTACCTTGTGTTGGGCGCATTTAGCCATAGCTACAAGATGAAGTCCAATACTTAGCCACTTTTCCTTGTTTTCGCCAGCTTCTCTGTGCCTTACCATTTATAATAAGTCTCCTGATTCTTGCATCTCTGAAGCTCAGAACGATTTGAAATTTCAAACACTGCATCCTCACGACCTTGTTACCCTGTCGACACTGCTATTTTTAGTCGGCCTGCTATTTTTAGTTCATTTCTGAAGGTGATTTGCTATAAATAGTAACTGCTCATTTCTGATACCTCCACAGCTCCGTTTGACTTGAAATTTGAATGACGTGTTCCTCACCACGTGACCTTCCTGCTGATATCGGCGCATGCAACTGATTTGCTATTTTTAGCCTGTTTCCAAAATGACTTACTATAAATAGTAAGTGCTCCGTTTGACTTCAAATTTTACCAGCAGATAGATTGAAGGATACTGATCGCGGTGGTTTACACCAGTTTTCGAAAATTCTGACTTTTTATCCCTCTTTTTAGGCTCCGAAGTTGGAAACCCTAATTTGCTCTGCATGCGTATCAAATGGTCTCTGTTTGTTCTCGTCTCTGCTGCATTGCGATCAGCTCGTGATTTTGAAGTGCTGGGAGGCGGCTGTCGGGACGCACCTGCTAAAAATAGTAAGTTCCTTACTGAGTGACCATCTTCATTTGCATGTCACATCACTGCGTAGCTCTTGAAAAACCCATAAGGAATATGCAGACATGCAAAGAAAACCCTGACATGCAAACCCTAAAAATAGCCTCTGAAGGCTGAATTCTGAAAGTTGTCGTCTCACTTTGCATGTTATATCGTTGCGAAGGTCTCTTAAAACCCAGAAGGAATATGCAGACATGCGTTGAAAAACTTCGCATCTAAACCCTGAAATCTGCTCTGGAAACTGAACTGCTAAAAATAGTAAGTTGTCTGTTTCAGCTCAAATTTTGCCAGAGAGCAGCTTGATGTGGCATGAATGCAGTGTGATTGTTACAACCTCAAAAATGTTGACGGAACGTCCTGAATTTCACACTTACTAAAAATAGTAAATACCCGGAATTTGATGAAAATTTGCTGAGAGCCTGCTGGAAGCATACCGACAACAATGTTTTTCTATTTTCAATTTATTCACTTCACTTGACCTCAAACTGACCAGGAAAGATGGAAACCCTAATTCTCAGACTTGGCCAATTTCACGCTTAAGCTCAACGGCGGAGAAATCCCCGGAAAGGCAGACAGAAAAGAGACGGAGAGAGAGAGAGAGACAAAAATCCAAGCCAAAAGACCAGAATGGGGTAAAATTTAGGGGGTCCCCATTTTGAATGGGGCGATGTGTGAAAAGGTCACAACAGGTGCAAATTCGCTCTTATACACATACCCATAAAGTGCCATGAATGTGACATCTGTATAGACATGTGATGCGTAGTATTATAACAATACTCGCATAAATGCAACCCCCTGGCCCATGCCTTATGCTGCCTTGCAATGTAGTTCCTCAAGTAGCCCTCTACCCATTTATTAACTATCTCGGTCTGTCCATCTGTCTGTGGATGGTAGCTCGTGCTCGGCGTGAGTTCCGTTCCAATAAGCTTGAAGAGCTCCTACCAGAAATGACTAATAAATCTGCTGTCCTGATCACTCACTATATTCCAAGGCAAACTGTGCAATCAAAAGATCTCTCTGAAAAACAAATCAGCAACCTGCATTGCTGTGAAAGTAGCTGAAATCGGGAAAAAGTGTGCAAACTTTATGAGCCTATCAACCACAACGTTTGCAATCCCTGCCTTGGGTTTTGGGTAAACCCGTGATGAAATCCATGGATATGCATTCCCACTTCTGACTAGGAATGGGTAGAGGCTGTAGTAGTCCTGTGGGGAAAGTGTGCTCCTACTTGTTCTATTGACAAGTGGGACACTCTCTAACATACTTGAGAACCTCTAATTTGAGCCCCTTCCAAGTGAACCGCTCCCTAACTTGCTTGTAGGTTTTAAAGTAACCCAGGTGGCCTGCCATAGGGGCATCATGAAGAGCTCTCAAAATCCTCTTTTTCATAGAGGATCAAGGTGTAAGGAAAATCCTCTCTTTGTAAATGATGAGGTCATTCACAAGGGTGTGCCTGTCATTTGCAACTGTACCATCAATGAACTTGGAAGCCCACTTATCCTTCTCATACTCAACTGCAATAAGATTCCTCCAATCCTCTGTTACTTCACCTGGAGAGCACAAGTAGGGTCTCCTCGAAAGGGCATTGACAACTATATTCTATGTGAAAATCATAAGCCTGTAGCTTGCTGACCCATTTTTGTTGCTAATCATTGAGGTCACATTGACTTAAGAAATGTTTCAGACTGTTGTGATTTGTCTTCACCAAAAAATTGCTGCCCACCAAGTACTACCTGAATTTAGCCAACGCATGCATGATGGCTAACATCTCTTTGTCCTAAATGTTGTAACCTTGCTCAGGGCCCCGAAGTTTCCTACTTTCAAAAGCGATGGGGTGCTTATCTTGCATCAAGACAACACCAATGCCCTCTCCCGAGGCATCGCATTGTAGTTCAAATGACTGTGTTGTAATGTTCCAATTTCGAAATAAGCTTCCGACCGACTTTGAAGGAGAAAAGTGTTTTTAAACACTATTAATTTAATAATAAAATAAATAAATAATGTGTTGGTCGACCTCATTTGAGGCGCCAAGTTTCAATTTAAATTTTCATTTCCTTGTTCTGGCCGACATGCTTTATGTTGGCGGATTGTTCAGTATTTATAGGTGTTCGATTGTTTTGTCTATTATCACGAAGTTTGAACTCAGGTCTTCGCCATCCATCAATGGGAGCATAGCTTTCCATGCAGGCGATCAGGTAGCACGTAGTGTCTATCTCGAAATTTCGTGCTAGAGTTTCAGTCTTTCCTTCACACCATTTGCTCACACAGAGATAACCGTTGACTTGCAGATTGAAAGACTTACAGAGGGCATACTTCACCATTGGAGCGAACTAAAGCTGCAACTAGGCATAGCCATCCGACTTTGGCCGCTCTCTGACTAGGCACAGATAGAGACTTTACTTCTGCCTGGTTTGATCAGGGCGATCTTCATATCCACTGAGAGTTCCATTATACAGGCATCATGAATCTTGGAGTTTGCGTTAGTCTATACCACAAGTGGCGAGTAGATATCATGACATTCAGTCAAGGATTGCGCCTTCACGGAAACAACAAACCAACAGAGCATCATTGATTACACAAGAGGTTGGAGCGATCTTATCCACTAAGCGACATCAGAGCTAAGAGCGACCTATTCATCTATATTCTAAAATGGTATCGCTTGAGCGACACCATTGTAAAGGTGGAGCTCAAATGTCGAGCTGGTGTAATCACTTAATTGGTGAAATCAACAATGGTTTCCAGCCCATCTGTGTATTGGTGAATTAATTATCTTATTGGCCGAACTGATTATTGATTCGATTCTCAATTGCTACTGAGTCGACCACATGTCATGAGCCTGAGTTTAATATTTCTTGAGTATCTACAATTGTTTCGATTTCACATTAATCTAGGTGATATTTATAAATGCTATTATATTGCAGTGACTTTCAGTTCTGCCCTAGTTTATTCATTAATTTCTGCCTTAGTGTATTACATGTGTAAAATTAGGAATAATGAGAACCAAACACGAACTCATCAACCGCTTGAACTTCTCAAAGCACTGTTGTGCTCCTAGATTCCAATCAAAAGCCCCCTTCTTCGTCAAGTAAAAAGCCCTTGACAAAGCAACAGTAAAAACCACATAACCCAAAGAACCCCTTCAGTTGAGTGAGACTCGTGGGTGGAGGCCAATCGACTATAGACTTCACCTTCTCAAGATCCATCTTAACCCCCTCGGCACTGATGATATGTCCCAAGTACAGTAACTCGCTCATACCAAAGTCACATTTTGATTTCTTAGTGAATAGAGATTCACTCTCCAATATGCCCAACACTGAATCCAAATGTGCCAAATGATCCTCCCAAGTCTTGCTGAAGATTAGTATATCGTCAAAAAAGACGAGGACTGTCTTCCTCAACTGGTCTCTGAAGATCCGGTTCATACAAGACTGAAAGGTAGCTAGTGCATTAGTTAGGCCGAAAGGCATAACCAAGAACTCATAGTGACCATAGTGGCATCGAAATGTTGTCTTTTTCACATCCCCCTCTCTAACCCGAATTTGATGGTAACTGGATCGAAGATCAATCTTGGAGAAGAAACAGGCTCCGTGCAATTCATCTATCAACTCATCGGTGCGCGGAATGGGGTACCTGTTCTTAATGGTCTTTTTATTCTGGGCTTTGTAGTCAATACACATCCGTAAGGTGCCATCTTTCTTCTTCACTAGGACAACGGAAGATGCAGATGGACTTTTACTCTGTCTGATGTGACCCATATCCAAAATTTCCTTTATCGTCTTCTCGATCTTGTCCTTCATTCTCTTGGGATGCTTGTAGGGAGTAATGATGACCAACTTAGCGCCATCCTCAAGCTCTATAATATGCTCAAACCCTCTATTAGGTGGTCTCCCATATGGGAAATCGTCAAACACCTTACTGTGTTTGTCTCTCAATGCCTGTATGTTGAGAGAATACTCATGCTTCCGCTACTCACCCTGTGATGGAAAATATACACTCAGCTGCCTACTCCACTTGATCATGCCTGATCAATCTCTCCATTTGCCAAAGTGAGATAACTCAAAGGCTCCCATCTGACATTCCCCTCAAAACATGTCTTTTGCCATTGGCTTCAAACTTCATCTCCATCACCTGCAAGTTGAGGGTAAACTCCCCAATAGCATTAAGCCACTTCATGCCCGGTACCACATTCAACTCTCCCATGCCAACCACATAAAAATCTTCCTAGAATTCATAATCGTTCAATTGCAATGTGAGGTTTGGAATCATTAGGCTACAACTAAGTGTAAACCCATCAGCTACTCGCACTTTGAACCCATCGAACTCTTCTGTCTTAAGTCCACGCTTTGCTACCAAACCCTCATCTATGAAATTATGAGTAGCTCCAGTGTCAAGCAAGGTAATCACACGTTGCCCACCTAAGACTCCTCTAATCCTGAAGGAACCTTCTCTCTGAATGCTCGAGAGTTGTGTTGTAGGTAGAACTTCTTCCACTCCCTTTTCTGAGAACTTCGAGGCATTATCTTCCTCCTTCCCTTCCTCATAAACATGTTATTCTGAATTTTTAGAATCTGATTCGTCCGCATAGTAGTACTCTAACTGATTCATCTTTGGTTTAAGAGGACACACATGTCCCTTTTCATATGGTCTTTTGCAGGTGAAGCATAGTTTCTTCCTTCTCAAGTCTTGAAGGGTCTCATCACTAAGTTTTGGAAAGGTTTTCTTTGCTGGTCTGAAAAAGTATTTGGTGCTTTATCCCTTGATGAAGAGAATGGTTTTTGTGGAAATCTTGTTTTTGGGGCAGCAAGCTCCATATCTCTCGCCTTCTTCATAGCATTCTGTAAGGAAGGTGGATCAAAGGCTTTGATCCAACCACATAAGGGTTCTAAGACCCTCACTGAAAAGCACTACTAACCTCCTCTCTGATATTCCCGTGACCATCACGAATATCCTCTAAAACTCTAAAATAAAGGCCTCTAATGTCCCAACTTGCTTAAAGTTCTCGGAATGAAACCTCAGGATCTCTTTTGTCAAAATGCTCAATGAGTTTGTTAGTAAACTCAACATAAGAAACAATTGACCTATGACCCAAAGTAATCAAACCATGGTATCACCACTCGTGAGCTATGCCATCCAGGTGAAGTGTAGCGAACCTAATTGCCTCTTCCTCAAGCATGGGCCTCAAGGACAAGAAGTTATCTAACTTCTGAACCCAACCGTGTGCGGTACAACGATGCCCTCCATCAAAATGTTCCAAATTTATCTTACTCACCGCCTGCTGGAGATCTCTAGTGCCTTGTGGTGCTCCAGTCTCAAGTTTGCCAACCGCCATTGCCCTTTGTCTCCTCTGGTTTAGGAATTGGTCAAATGCCAACATATTCCTAATGTCAGCAGGAAATGAAGTGTACTTAGTATGGCTGGTCCTAATCTCATCGACCATGTTGGTCAGTTGCTTCGGAGGTCATTCCTGTTGAAGAAGGGTATCAAGCCCCCATGTAAAGATAGGATGCAAAGGCCTAGCTGTGGTATCGATAGAAATCCTTGGCCTCTCTTCAGGATGAGCATTAGAACTACTGGAATTGTTAGGTTGTCCTGTGTGACCAAGATTAGGATCTTGGTTCATCTTATGCAAAAAATCCGCCAAGATGTCCATCATAGTGTCAAACTTCTTCTTTCTCTCTTGGCATCTGGGCTAATGGAACCTGAATGTGCTTTGTCTCTATCGCCCATGGTGCCTACAATGCTCTCACTATCACTGGATAAAGTTCTTGTTATTTCTGGTGAATTGTGAATGCGTAAAACCTCTGAAATGGTTTCTCCGTCTGGCACCTGTGGAGGATGCCACGGCTGTGAACCCCTGTGATAAGTTTGTTCTTTATCACTCATGAAATAACCTCACAGGGTGGCAATATATTAAAGCTTTGATACCACTAAAACAACCACTGTGGTGTTTGCATCTGACCCTCTGAATTTCTGTGTGTTTTTTTGTTTATTTGTTTTTGAGAGTTTTTGATGCCGGAAAAGAAAAACAAAGAATACCAAAACAAAAGGAAATACATAAACTGAAAGCAACCCAAATGATTTTTATTGATATCAAATGAAATTACATCATACCCATTTGTTGGTTTTAACTGTCATAAAGTTATGATTTCTAGACCAGCCACCTGGAGAATTGATGAAATGCACGCCTAACCTGAAGGAGATGGAATGTTGATGTTGGTATCATCTCAAAATGCTTCTTCCCCAAGGATGCCCAAGATAAGACTCAAGCAAATTGCAAAAAGACCACCATTTATTTATTTATAAAGGCACATCCTCCAAGATGGTACGACTGTACCTGCAACAACATGTGCTAAGCTGGGAGAGCTCCAAATCTGATCTAAAGCCTGAAAATCCCTACAAAAAGGTGACGCCTAGGCCACAGAGAACAAGGGAGAGGGTACGGCTTGAGGAAGGAGACCCATAGGCCTTGAAATGAAAAAAACCTCAACTCCAATGTGCTGGTTATTGACTAATAATCTGCAACTAAATAAATTATCAAACCTTGTTCTAGATCTGCCATGCAAATCTCAAAGACCTTATTTATTCTTCAAAGCAATACTCAATTTGATGCTCAATTGTTGATCCGTGTGAGACCAATCAAGTAGGATCCTTGAACGGTCTTGCATGCCTGTAGAACCTGTTTTAAAAGAAGGTATCCATCCTCAATCAGCCATGAAAGACAACTTGCAGCAGTAGCTCCAAAAAATATAATATTCTCAATGATGACAATAATGAGCCCAAACCCTTAAGGAAAAAGGACGCCACTTTTAGATTTCCAACTTTTGAAAACATAAATATCTTCTCATGAAAAGCAACACCACTTTTCAAAGCTCTTTATAATTTAATAGTAAAACATTTGCCCAAGTGAGTTTTCACTTAAATACTTCATAAAGTGAGTTTTCACTTAAATATTTCATAAAGTGACTTAAAATATTCTTTTAATAAAGTCACTTTCACTTTATAACATTAAATCACAAAATCACTTAATAATAGAATATTATTAACTGAAGTGACTTAATAATTCCATAACTCCTAGCCTGCATATCCAAATGGCCTTCCGAGAGTGTCCACTGACCAAGATCAACTGCAAGTGTCATTACTGACCCAAAATGTCGCTTACTAAAAATAGCAAGTAGCAAGGACAAGTCCTAAAACCCCTCAGAAGGATTCCCTAATCATCCCGTTAGCCTATGGGAACCATCATAATAGGCTAGCCCTGTTCCTCAAGCCATTGGCTAGGATGGGGACATTACAATGGGTGTTTAGAAACAATTTGAATGAAGATGGTCAAGTGGTAAGGAATTGTTGTACCCAAAACAAAAATTTTGCTTCATTAAGGCATTTTGATTGAAATGGTCTAAATCTTGTAAAATTGTTGTCAAAAGTCAGCTTTAGGTCAAACAAAGCATGGGCTTTTTGTGGGTTTAATGTCTAGAAGATACTAGCAAAATTTGAAAAATTTGAAAATTAGGGTTTTTTGGGGCTCCTATTTTTAGGAAAAACCCTAAAAATTGGATCTTTCCAGAATTGGCTGAAATTAATTTTGATTTGCTTATTTCACATCACGATCACAGTGGTGAAGTCAGAATCAAGAAAATGTCAGTTTAAGTCTGGTGGGTTGTTTTCACTTTTTCAAGAGAAAAGTTAGGACCTAACTCGCTGGTTTTGGTACTGGTTCAGGTTCGGGGGTTCGATTCGCAGGTTCAACAAAATTTTTGGGGGTGGGTTTGGTTTGCTTTGGGTTCGTTAGTACAAAAAGCATGTAAAAATTATATATATATATATATACAGTCTATAAGCATGAATTAGGATTAGAATATCACATACCATCATATAAACAACAAAACCACCATAAACTTGAATGTCATTTAAAACATGCATGATAAATATTCATCGTTGAAACTTGAATTGTGGTAGCTTGATATACAAAGTCTATTGATGCCAGGGTTCAATTTATATTATTTTGAAAAAAGAAGCCAACTGATTAGAGTTATTAGCATTCTTTAGAAATTATAAGAATTTGTTTAGTACACTAGCCATTTTGATGTCTTCTTGCAGTCTCAAACATTATTTTGTATCAATGTTACATTGGTCTTGAGAGTGGTAGCTTAATATAGCTCCACAATACAAAATTCGGTTTACTTGTGACAATGGCATAGGCAGATTTTTCTTTGAAAAAACCAAAGGGTGACTGCACAATTGAAGTGTATAAACACATCTTTGTGTAATATCAAGGATACTTTGTGAATCTTCCATGTATTGCTAATCTAAAAGGAAAGGTCTTTTGCCTAATCTGTATGCAACCATGCTTTTGACATTGTTAAAAAGAGCAAAACTTCCCTACTGATGCAAAGGCATGGCCAAGCAATTCTAACTCTCCACATGAGAGAAGAGAGATGTTGGAGAGTACACCAAGTCAATGAGAACAAAAGTGTAATGTGTTTTAGTTTGTAGTATTCCTCTGGTTCTGTTGACGTGGTTTTTGAGACCGCACCAACACAGAACAAAGTTTCCCAACGGATACTCTATCCTCTCTTGAACAAAGTATTCAGCATGCTAAGATTGCGACTGAGTTTATGCTTTCAACTCCAAGGTTCCTTAAATGCGAATAGACTCAGTTGGCTGATGTGTATTGCTGTGTACTTACGAGGGGACTTACACAATTGTTCAGACTTCTTGCAGTTAACAGTCCGTGTATGATTTGAAAGGGGATTCTTGCGTGTATCATTTGGCAATATAGTTCGTTTTCCTAAAGCTAATCAGAAATATGCAGAAAGTAAAGAGTATAGGGCCTAAGAAACTTATATTCTATTCTAAATGCAGGATGTGTGGAGCTCAATTTTGGCAGACTTCAACCAAATTTCACCTAGCCTCACATCGGACAGCCTCAGCAAAATCAGTGCAATCTTCAAAGGGATAGCAAAAGATGTTGAAATTATAATTTGGCATACATACACCATCAGAACGACGCATATAAGTACACAAATCACAATTGAAGTTAAACTCAAGATAATGTCCAGTCGACCACGCAAGGCGAACTTATCATCAACAAGCCGCTAGTGGTATGGAATGAAAAGAAGCTACCTCAATAAAACACCACACATCAAAGTAAACTACTTGCATGAAATGAGAATTAAGCTACTTGGATTCGAAAGGAAGGAGAGACCTTGCTAGCTATTCATGACAAGACGAATTCCACCATCAATGAAAAGATCTATTATCATGAAAAGTGTTACACAACAATCTCCACAAAAGTTTTCAAAGGGAAAACTTTCTTTCTTCTCCACTATGCAAAATGTCTACAATGCTCTACTCTCTAGTCTAATCTCCAGATCTAATGCTAGTCTAATCTCTAATGTCTACTCCGTTACAAATGAGGGGGACTCCCCCTTTATATAGCTAGCCCAGTCCAAAAGACGGCTAGGGTTACAATCAATGAAAAGATCTATTATCATGAAAAGTGTTACACAACAATCTCCACAAAAGTTTTCAAAGGGAAAACTTTCTTTCTTCTCCACTATGCAAAATGTCTACAATGCTCTACTCTCTAGTCTAATCTCCAGATCTAATGCTAGTCTAATCTCTAATGTCTACTCCGTTACAAATGAGGGGGACTCCCCCTTTATATAGCTAGCCCAGTCCAAAAGACGGCTAGGGTTACAATCAATAGAGTGGCTAGAATTGTGCCACCTCAGCCCTAACCCTAAAAACTGCCAGAATGGGGAGTGGTACATTAAATGAATCAAAGATTCCCACTCACTCCCAAAAATAGTAAAGGCAATAAATGCCCACAATCAGTCTTCTAGAAGATCCTCGTCCAGCAGTGCGTTCCCGTTCTCCTTCTCCCTAGTTGCAAACTCAACAAATCTGCCAAGTACAGCCTCAACTTCCTGAACCGAAATGGGTGGAATGCAATCTAGCTGAAACTCTAACACTGTGACTGAATGCTCATGCCTCGTACAAGATTTTCTCCAAGCAACTAAAGAATCCTGCGTGCTCTGGATCAAGGCGGAGAAAGTAGAAGTATTCTCGAAATCATCCTGTACGAAGGTCTTAACATCTGAAAAGAAAGGCACCAGCCTACCCCTCAAATTATCAACATTAACCTCATCTGGATTCAGCCGCCTAGCAAATATGGCCTCAAAAGTATTATGAACTCCCTCGATGATATTGGCCATAGCCTTATGTACCTTGGCTGAATCTGCCTGTGCCGCGTCGAAGAAACCACGCCCCGTGATCGCTGAAGAATACCATCTCGAGAAATCATATCTGTCATTCTCTGAATGACACCTCCATCAATCAGCAACCGCAACGGAACATGCCTCAATGCCTCAAGACGCTGAATTACTCTGCTCTGATAGATAGAAGCATCGCCCCAAGCATGATCAACTGCCTCCATCCGTGCCAAAATACTAGAGGCCTGCTGAAAAGCAAAAGCAAGGTCCTCCATAAACTTTTCGGTCTCAGCATGAACTCCTGTGACCCACTTGTCTGCCTCCTGTGCCATCTTTCCTAACTCCATCAAGCCACTGATTGACTCTCTAGGTATCTCTGCTGGAGGCTCTATTACTGGAATCTCCTGCCCTCGAGAACGAGACAACTGTTGTACATACCCAATTAAAGCCTTGTGTTCTCTTTTCAACCTTTTGTATTTTCCTTCCTTCTTGAATAATCTGTCTTTGAGGGCAAGATAGGAGTTATCACACTCCTCTACAATCTGCGCACCAGTGGGGCGTCCCAAATCCAAAGTCGTGACCACATAATTCTCAGGCACTGCTTCATTTCGGTCACAATCAACTTGTGGCACGGCAACGTGAAGGGTACGAGAACCATCCTCTTCAGTGGATATCTTCGAAAATTTTCTTGCCTTCTTCTTCTGTGGAGGTGCACTGATCCTGTTAAAAGATTCTTCCATCTCAACTGCTGGATCAATCTCCTCACTGGGGCTTCTTCTCATTCTATCCTTAAGCCAATCAGGCACATCGTACTGTATATCAAAGGGCTGCTGTTCCTGTGCCTCTACTTCTCGAACTTGCTCAACTTCTATATCATTCTGGCGAGGCTCATCGTCCTCAAGTGGCTGAGTGTCCCCTGAAACTATATCATCATCATCATTCATAGCCGCCTCTAACTCCTGCTGAAACTGAGGGTCAGTAATAGTCCCCTCATCATCCTGGCAGCCCTAATAGGTGCGTTGACACTGCCAACCGACTCTCTCCGTGGAGGCTGAATATTATCATGTACCACTTGCACCTGATTCAGTGCATTCCTCGATCAACAAACAAAGAAACCTCCTGTATACTTGGAGAACGTGTCTCCAATGGTGATGCAACTGTGGCTCGTGGAGGTTCCGGCTGAACAGGCTCCTGTCGAACTAGCTCTTTCTTTCGAGATTCTGGACCTCGTGTGATCTGTTTCTTTCTGCCTGTGGTGGGTGTCCTGTGATCTCCCATCAAGTTGTAAGTCAAAGCAATTGACCTACTCTTCAACCTACTCACACGTCTATCAACCCATGCCCTAGTGAATGTCAGGACCGGGATAGAAAGTGTGTCCAAATCTGCAATCTCAGGTTCTGACCAATCTGGAGGTGGGAGTGGAGTATCTCTCACTGCTGCATAATCCGGATGGACAACGTCCATATCCTCGTTCACCTGGTCTGGAACCGGAACAACTTCACACTCCCTAATCAAAGTAATTGGTAACCGAGAGAACATTCTTTTCCTAACTTCAATCTCATCAGCTGCATCAGCCCAATAATCCTCAATGGTGGCCTTATGTTTAAACTCCTCTGACAATACCCATTTGATGTTATGATGTGGGTCGTAGTGCTGTCGGCTGGTGTGGTATGAAAAGTGATAAAATTGAAGTTCACTTTCAGCCTCTCTAGCTGCCTGTATTGAGGGACACACTTCATCCGAGTTGCCCATGACAATTGGAAATTCTACTCCTCCCTTTTTCTTCTTCTTTTGAATCTTATCATAGGCAAGCAATTGCCTAGATATCTCTAGCATTAAAACTCTATCCGTTGGGTACTTAGGCAACCTATATGGGTACGATGAAAAACCTTGCAGCCTTATGTAAGAAAATTTTGGAAACTGTATGAACCAGCACCCATACCTTTCAATCAGCTCTTGGGCATCCCTCGAGATTCTGTGATGTAACCACTCCTGAAGCAGTCTCGTGATATACATGGTGAAGGAATCGTTGACACGCTTGTAGTGAGTTGTGCTTTCCAAATGCAACTGTGGACAGGCATCATATATTTTAAACTGGTGGGAGCCACAACCGACAGGTTCCTTGTAAGAGATACCTCTGTACTTCGTCATACGTGCCAACATATAGATGATGTAAGAGCTCATATAGAACGTCTTCGTTCGTCTCAGGCTCAGGAGCTGCTCATGCAAATTATCACTTATCATCTCGGCCCAATTGACATAGTCCTTCCCTTCCAGCACGAGGTTGATGTAGTAAAACATCCAAGGCTCGAAAATAAATGACTGTGCACAACCACCAACCCTGCTCAACATCATAATGAGGTCACAGTATTCTTGCTTCAAGTCCTCCGCTATGATCTGCTTCGGCAACTTTGTACGAGAAGGCTTGGGAGTGCTCATCCAGTGAGTGTTAATCGTCTCCGTGCATCTCTCGAATGCAGAAGCGTACATTCGCTCTGCTCGCTCTCTGGATTTATAAACCATGTTCCTGTGCACCGGGATCCCGAAAGCTTCACCAATGGCTGCTGGAGTAAGATTGGCTAGTACTTGGCCATCTGGTGACATGATTGACCGATGATCCTTCTCATAATAATTGGCGCACTCCATCATCAGCTCCGAGGATTGAATGGCTGGCGGGAAACCAGTAGCTGCATATAACCCACTTTGAACAATATTGTGTGAAGTGGTCGAAGGCCGATGACTTCCAATGCCTAGCATTCTGTTCTTGAAGGTCTCCAGGTTGATGGAGCCCAAGTTGGTGTCCATCAGCTTGCCCAACTTCGAGATGAACTTTGACTCCGGCATGAATGTCTTACTCAGCTTCTTAATCATAGCTTGCCTGGATGCACCATTGTCCTTGCCAGTCGCCCTTGCCTCAGCCATCTGCAAACAATAAACATTCATCAGCAAATTAAGTTTATAAAATAAGACATTGTGTAGGGGCTGCAGTCGACTTCTAGAAGCTGCAATAACTTTTCTCATTTGCAAACCTCAGCTTCTTCTCCAATAAAATCGAAATTCAACACTTAGAAAAGGCTTCTAAGTAAACTTCAGTGACTTCACTATTCTTCAGCAACTCCAATCAGCAATCAGCAAGTTCGTACTTTTTAAATTCTCAGCAATTTCACCTCAAGGCGTCCTTCAAATGCAGATTTGGATATTTCCAGCAACTTGCAAGTGCGCCCCTCTTAGCTCTGGCAACTTCAAATTTCAATCAGCAACAAATTAAACTTAGCAAGTGCGCCCTTCTTGACTTCAACAATTCTCCAACACTTGCACTGGCAACTCAAGGCGTCCCTCTCAGCTCTTCTCAGACTTAGCAAAAAATTCGAACTTCAAGCCTCAGCAATGCTTAGCAACACTCTCAAGAACTAGTCGACTTCTCCAGCTATGAAAAATAAGTGAGAAACTTCTTCATTTTATAGCTCAAAATCGAATTCTAGAAGGAGCCAATTTTAGCCAGTACATTTAATTTCCACTACTCCACTTCAAAAATTCGAATTTTCCCTCTCTGGTATTTCTGACACTTGTCACTCGACGTCAGGAATCTTATTCTTCTAGAAATTCAACTTTGACTGGCATCTTTGAATTTATTTTCGAAAAATTTAATTTAAATTCATCTTTTTAATTCACCAGCCGGAACTCTGTCACTTGAATTTGAATTTAACTCTTCTTCAGCCTTGGAAAGTTTATCATCGGAGAATTCAAACAAAATCATCTAGGCAACTCACTTCAAATTCGAATCACTCGGAGAAATTCACTTTGAAAACACATTTTATTCACTCTGCCTTAGAGAATTTTAAATTTTCCCTTAGGAAAATTCACAATTTGAGCACTGATCAAATTCTTCATTGAAAAAGTATTGGCGAAGTGCGGAAGACATAGAAATCCATCTATCATCGCAAATGTTCAGTACCCAGAAGAGAATTTTCTTCAGAATGCTTCGAATCCATGGGTACCCAACGAACGGGTTCATTTAATTTTTAAATTTTGAACCTTAGAAAAATATTATCTTCATCAAATTAAATTCATTCTTCGCCCGTGATCATCCTGTGTTGCTCCAACTTGAAGAACTTGAATTCATCCTGCATTATCATCGTTCTGACTTCATCACTGAGAAAATTGCTCGTGCTTCACGAAGGAAAATTTTACCACCTTGAGCTCTAGGCGTATTTTCTAAGGGAGAAAATATTTTTGCCTTAGAAAATTTTGTATCATCTTGCACTTTGAGAATTTGCCTTAGAAAATTTTCACCTTAAAAATTTTATTCAATCCCGCCTATGAGAAAAACACCAACTTCACTTAAAAAATTTTGTTCATGCCTAGCACAATTTATTTCTCATTCACCATTTGCATTTTACTTCACACTTGCAAGGCAATTTTATTTAAAATTCTAACGCCTTAGAAATATTTCATTTTTCTTCACTCAACATCTTAGGCGCATTTTGTGTTTGAAGGAAAATATTCATCTTGTGCTTAGAGGTCTTCATCACCTAGTACCTTCAACGCCTAGAATATTTAAATTCCTCCACCTTGGGCGCATTTAGCATATGTAGAAGGATAACGCCTAGCATTTACCAAGCTCCCACCACGCCTTGAAGTATCTTTTACCCCACTTACCACCTTACATTCACTTTTTACACCTCAACTTGGGCGCATTTAGACATGCAAGAAGGATGACCCTTCGACTTCTCATTTTTTGTCCTCACTTGACCTTATTTGGGTGCATTTCCATGTAGGTGAGGGATAAGAAATGTTGACCACTTTGACTCATTTCTTTCTTGGGCGCATTTTGCCTATGTAGGAGGATGAAAGTCATCGACTCCTTTGACCTTCTCTTAGAATTGGCGCATTTCAGCCCTTGAAGAGGATGGGCGCATTTGGAGGGGTGAGGAGGACAAGTTTAATACTTAGAAAAAATTTCCAGCTTTCCTCCTTCAAGGTGGGCGCATTTTGCTATGCCTACAGGATAAACGTGTTGACTTTCCTTTGACTTTCTTCTCCTTTGGGCGCATTTAGCCCCTGATGAAGGATAAACTTCATACTTAGAATTTTTTGTGCTTGGCATTGCCTTGAAGGCGCATTTAGGCTAGGCAGAGGGATGAAAAGGCGTTGACTTCCTTTGACTTTCTCTAGCTTGGGCACATTTTGGCCATGGTGGAGGACGAGCTCAACACTCAGAAATTCTTGTGCTTCTCCATCAACTTGGGCGCATTCTGCCATGGCTGCAAGATGGAGTTCCAGACTTAGAATCTTTTCCTCATTTTCGCCAGTTTTTCATGCCCTGCTATTTATAGTAAGCCCTCTCAATTTTGCATCTCTGAAGCTCAGAACGACTTGAAATTTTAAACACTACATCCTCATGACCTTGTCCTGTCGACACTGCCATTTTTAGCCGGCCTGCTATTTTTAGCCCATTTTTGAAGGTGGATTACTATAAATAGTAACTGCTTGCTTCTGATAGCTCCACTGCTCCGATTAACTTGAAATTTTAATGAGGCGCTCCTCACCACGTGACCTGTCTATTGACGTTGACGCATGCACCCAATTTACTATTTTTAGCCAGTTTCCAAAATGACTATAAATAGTAAGTGCTCCATTTGACTTGAAATTTTACCAGCAGATAGCCTGAAGGATGCTGATCGCGATGGTTTACACCGGTTTTCGAAAATTCTGACTTTTTACCCTTCTTTTCAGGCTCCGAAGCTGGAAACCCTAATTTGCTCTGCATGCGTATCAAATGATCTCTGTTTGCCTTCGTTTTTGCTGCATTGCGATTAGCTCGTGATTCTGAACTACTGGGAAGCGGCTGTCGGGGCGTACCTGCTAAAAATAGTAAGTTCCTTACTAAATGATTATCTCCATTTGCATGTCACACTACTGCGAAGCTCTCGAAAAACCCACCAGGAATCATCCGACATGCAAAAGAAACCCTGACATGCAAACCCTAAAAATAGCCTCGGAAGGTTGAATTCTGAAAGTTGTCGTCTCGCTTTGCATGTTATACTGTCGCGAAGGTCTCGAAAAACCCAGAAGGAATATCCAGACATGCAAAGAAAAACTCTGCATCTGAGCCCTGAAATTTGTCCTAGAAGTTGGACTGCTAAAAATAGTAAGTTATCTGTTTTTGCTCAAATTTTGCGTACGAGCAGCCTGATGTGCTCTGAATGTCGTGTGACTGTTGGAATCTCAAAAATGCTGACGGATTGCCTATAATTTCACACTTACTAAAAATAGTAAGTTCCTCGGAATCAGATGAAAACTTGCTGAGAGCCTGCTGGAAACATGCTGACAACAACGTTAGTCTTAATTTTCAATTTATCCACTTCGTTCGACCTTGGACTGACCAGGAAAGATGAAACCCTAATTTTCAGACTTGGTCAATTTCACATTTAAGCTCAATGACGGGCACAATCCTTGAAAGGCAGACATCAGAAAAGAGACAGAGCGAGAGAGAGAAAAACCCAAGCCAAAAGACCAGAATGGAGCAAAATTTAGGGGGTCCCCATTTTGAATGGGGCGATGTGTGAAAAGGTCACAACAGGTTCTCTATAGATGTGTGATAAATTCTTAGTTCAATGTTGTAGAACAATTTTTGAAAAAAGAAAGTTGTGTCACAGTCCACTTTCAATCCAGCAAGCCAAAATGAAAACTTAGCCTCTTGGAATAAAAATGCTTGTTTGCAAAACAAATGAATAAGAATGAGGTAGTTAAGGTGTTTAGAGTGATTTAGAGGTCACTTTTAGGGCTCCCTTGGGCGTGGGTCAAAGTCAACTCCATAAAACATTAAAAAAATGCTCAGAAAAACACTTTTTGGATGCCTAGGCATGTGGGTTTTGTCTTGGTTTGCCTGGGTTTTGTCTGGGTTTTGCTCGGGTTCTCTTGGGTTGTGCCTAGGCGAACCAGACCCAAGAATGAAGGATCCTGGCCGAACCCACAGGCGAACTGAACCAGGAGCAAACTAGGGGTTCGAAAGGAGAACTCGGTAAGTCAACGACAGTTGGCTAGTACTAGGTGTCGAAATCTAAGCCTGAAACTCATCACAAAAGTTTATGCGATGAAAGATGTTGAAAAAGATGCTTCGTGATGGAGGGGATCTTCAAAGGCGAAAAATGTAAAAAATATTCTAAGCCTGGAAACACTACGTTGTGCTATGGGGGAGTTGCACAATCAATGTGCAAGTCAACTTTGCAGTGTCCGTACACGTAAAATGATAAAATACTGAAATATTCCGAACCAATTTTTTCAATTTTTGCCAAGAACACAACAATGCAGAAAGCACCCGTTAGGGTTAGATAAATCAAACCAGCAGTTAGAATGTAACTCTTTGCCAAGAATGCGCACTCAATCTCAACAAGAGAGAGGCTGTCATATGGCAAGAGGATCGTCAGTACATTAAATCAAACTGCAACTGAAAGTAACTCAACACCAAGTATGTGCTACCCAATCCAGAATGGACATGAGGTGACCATATGGCGGAGATATAAAGAAATACAAATGCAACTTCAAAATGTAAAGTAGGCGGCAAGCCAACCTCTGCCACTTATCCAGTGGGGAATACAGTAAATGAAAGAGCAGAAGTTAGAATGCTGACAGTACTACTGTTCAACTTACAATAATTTGAGAATGCCTGTCAACCACATAGAATAAGAAAGTCTATCATTGTTGTACTGAAGTATAATGTCTCTTAGGTGCTCACAGTGACTTCTCACCACTACCCAACTCAAATGATTGATATTATGCAAACTGATATAACTGGCATGGACTGAAATTACTGAACCAGCAACACAGAACCCTACTAAAATGCTTGTATCTCACACTATACTCATCCAAAAGACACCAAATCAAATGCAAAAGCTCCCTGAGATGATGGCACCCAAGTTACAACAAAGAACCCACTCAAAAGCTTTGATATTATTTTAACACGCATTCCAATGCAGCCCCACAGATGGTACGACCCTAAGAGGGGCGACTTGATGTAGGAAAAATCACAGAAAGCTCAGAAAAATCTGCAAACTTGCGTAAAGGGGCGCCCCAAGAGGTTAGACAGGATTATGCAATACCCAGAACCAAAATATTTTTATTTTCAAAGATATGAATAAAACTATAGATCAGCCATGATATCAACAACTCCAGATTTTCGATATGAAATTGCAATAAACTGAACTACAAAGCAAAACTCAAGCTACAATGCAAACCTCACTACAAAATCTCTCAACAATAAGCAAACTTCTCCACTAGGTGCTATCTCTCAAGCACGAAGTCGAGCCAAGGCTAGGAGGCATTCATTCCTCGAAGCAGTCCAGCAACCATTTCGGCAGCATAACAATACTCAAGATATTTGATGCTGAAATGAAGACCCATAGCTCCCTTTTATAATTTTGAGAAGACACTTCCAGATGCTTCTAGAAGGTGCGCCCACTCCCCAAGATGCTTTTAGGGTTTTGACTTGACCAAGTCTTCCTTCAAGAGGGCGTACCTTTTCTTTAGTGATAAAATTACTTTAAAATAAAACATAAACTTCTCCAAAGGTTGGCGTCCAATTTCTTTTATGCAGTTATTGACTTTAGAAATATAAAAATATTTCCTGATGATGCGTCCACCCATGAAGTCCCCTTTTTCAGAACAACTTAAAGTTATGAAGCTAGGCCAAGGGGTTATAATATTAAAATATAACATTATTTTAATTAAAGTACTTATATCTCCAGAAAAAGCATCAAGAGGCCAAAACAACCATACCAACTGAACTGACTGCAAAAGGAGGTCAACTGAACTGAAGCCAACAGGGTCACTCCCAGAAATAGAATTTACTAAAAATAGTAAATTCGGAAAGTTGCTCGGATCAAAGTGCATGCGATACCATTGCGAAGCTTTCTGAAAACCCAGAAAGAATCCGCAATCCAAAATCCAAAACTCCGAGATGTAGCCGTCATTACTTACTAAAAATAGTAAGTCCGGAAAGGTTGCTCAACGCAGTTGCATGTCATACCTCTGCGAAGCTCTCCGAAAACCCAAAAGGAATCCAGAATCCAAACAGCCAAACAACAAGCAAAAGCCTGAATCTTCAAGAGAACCCACCAAACAGTTGGGAACCCTAATTCTGCCTCTAACTAGCCGACAGCACCCCGGGGATAGGTCATCAATCACTGAAAAATGCAGTGCTAAAAATGGGGACATTACAGTCTGCCCTTCCCAAAATTGCTTGTCCTCAAGCAATACCACCACAACTCCATAAAAATTAAGACTGATCTATACCCAAACAAGTATGATCCCAGGTTCCCAAGTCCATCTCAGAAAAGACCCACCATGCTGATGCTGCACCACTCTGATCACATCAGTGAAAACATCATGCCAATGCTGCACTAACCTTCCTTGTAACCCCAAAGTGTTACCATCCATGATACTCAAACTGAAAGATCTTAAAGGACTGAGATCAATATCATGCAACGTCTCATGTCCAGGATGCCCAGAGTCAATAGTAACAACCATACCATTGTCAACCACAATTCTAGGAAAGAAGAAAGATAGGCTACTCAACACAAAATCAAACTCCTCAGCATACCTCCATGCGGTAAGAAACAGAGTCATGACTGCAAATGTGACATCTTCGAATCTTCTTGCAAGGAGGAAAGCAATCCTTTGCAAGAGCTCAACAAATTCATACTCATGTCTCCACATGGAGCTACTATGCCTCATCTGAATTATACTGATACCACCATGAAGACAACATAAAACTCTCATAGTTCCAACCTCATGAGTCTCAGAATGATGAATCAAAGCAAGTGGTAGTTTGCTGTCCTGAACCAACAATGAGAGAAAACTGTCAAAGTTAACATCACAAACCTCCATAAGATGAACTCCGAGAATAGGATAGGTGTGAAGGAACAAATAATATCTGCTGTTCAAGGCTGAAGTCAGCGAGATGCAATCAGATTTTAGTACTTCACACTAGGAAAAACAACAACACCAATGAAATTTCCAAGAGTGAGTGTATGAGATGAACATTGAGTTGCAAGATAACGCCTCAAAAATGGCAGAAAAACACACTAGAACAATCTCCAACTGAAAATTACCACCTCTTTGACAAGTAGTGATGGGAAAACTCTCCCAAACGAGAGTAACTCCACAAGTAACGTGGCTGGTCTGCCTCCAACCAGCAAGCTCATGCCCCAAAATCTGCCCTTGTCTTGACCAAGGATCAATGCCAAGAGCAACCAACTGTTCATCTTTCCAACCCATACTCAAAATTTCTCTCCAATCCATTTGTTGATGAACAAATGGAACCATCAAGTGGCTGGAATAGAGGGGAACAATACCAACAAAACTGGAAATTTGATCCTTATCACTCCAAAAGTCGTTTCCCCAAGTAATAAGCTCCATCAACCCATGTTGAGAATCCCAAACATGGATACCCAATTGAAAGTGATTTTCAACACAAGGAAGAGAAATCTCAACGCATTCCCAAATGCTAGTGGGAATCAAGTGTATTCTCCTGAAACTGATGCCCCACCTAGTGAATCCTTGAAGCCTATCCATGAAAGTTCCAACAACGTTGGAGCATGAAAAATGAGATGACCTCAAATCCAACTCCAACAATGGACTAATAAGTGTCAAAGCATCATTCATCCAAAGGGATGGATTGAAAAGCATACAAACACCAAGTTTTGGTCCATCTTTCTTCCCTACTTCATGAGTAACAAGACTGAAAACTTTGCTCCTTGCTGTTGTAATGAACCTATGAACAGCTACCAAACTATGTTTGGACAACATCTTGTTGTCAAGGATGCTGATAACATCTTGATTCAACAATTCCCAAGTGGAGACTTCATCCTCAAACCCTCTTATGCATTCACTAACGAGCAACCCTGGAAGATTATTAATCACAATTTGTGTCACATCTTCATAGAGTGAAATCAAAGCATCCTTAGACTGGAGTTCATGCTTGACCTCATGCTTGGTCACTTCACTACATGACTCATTTTTCAAAACAAAGAGAGGATTGTCATAAGTTGCTTCTGCACCCACTTCAAAGAAGAGATTCTCAAAAACTTGGAAGTCATTTTTTTCGTCTTGCTGATCCAAATCTGCACATGCAACTTCGGATTTTCTTGAGATGCTTTTAAGATCAAACTCCTCATGAAGACAGTCAAGCTCTCCAATCATTTGATTGATTTCTTCAGCTATTTGTGCACCCTCTTGCTCCTTGAAAAGTTTGAAATCGGCAAACTGGTCTTCAACCTCTGTTAGATCCAACTGAGTTTCTTTCAACTTGTCCTTTATTGATTTAAGCTCCAGAGTAAGCTCATCAACCTTTCTCTCTTTTCCTTGGAGAACATTGAAGGACTTCTTTGCAAGTTCAATGGCATGATCCCGATCCTCCATCAAGTGTATGCAATCTGATTTCAACGCCTCCAAAGAGTCTCTGATAAGTTGCAAGTTGAGAAGAGCAACTTCATCCTTAACTCCTCTTCTTCTCTCTTCAAGCTGAGCCTTCCAGTAGAGATCTTCAATCAAACTGTGAGTGCGATCAAATTGGGATAGAACTCACACTTCCCTCTTAAAGGACTCTTTGACTTGATCTTCCCACTCAAGAATATGCAAAGATGGTGGATTGTTGGTTGGCTGATGTTCAAAATCAGAACTTTGTTGTGTGTCTTTGCAGCCATCATAGCTGTTCTAGCTTTCGTGTCTTTCACCATCAACTAGAGGAGAATGCTCAATGTCATGGAGAGGAACACATTCCACAATTTCTTCGACCCCAAGTTTGCAATCAACTTCATGCATTGAAAAATCAGATTTGTGCTTAGTAACACCCTCAAACTCTACATCTTCAAGAGCCATATGGTCTTCTAGCTCTTCTTCTTCATCACTGTCTCCTTGATCAAACATTATGCCAACACCCAACTTAATCAAGGAATCATATTTGTCCATTGTACGGAAAGTTTCTATAACCACATATTCCTCTTTAGTGGCTGCAACCACTTCAAAGAGATCATTATGGAGCTTTGTTAGACAATCTTCTTCTTCAAAGGCAACTCCTCCTCCAAGGGCTACCTCATAGTTTGCCTTGAAATCTGGTTCTCGTTCTTCATTAGGATCAAAGGGAAGCTTATCCCACACAAGTTCTTTAACATAACTTGGTGCCAACACACCCGGATCCCAAATGCCAAGAGGTTGACTGAGATGATCAAATGAAAAAAGATTTTCATGCTCCACTGGAGGTATTGACTCGTGGAATAAGCCAATTCCTGAATCTCTTAAACTGATATCATCAAAAACATTTCTCTCCAATGGCTCAGTTTGTTGCTCAATCCCAATGTCACCATCATAATCGAATGAAGAATCTCCATTGCTTGTTGTTTTGTAAACTTCACCGTCATTAACATCACCATGAGGAAGTATTACGCTGATGTCTTCGTGTAGAACCTCTTGAGAAGTAGGGACAGCAACTTGAAGAGAATCCGTCTTTACCAAATCGTCAACATGATCTGGTATGAACTCTTTGGAATCATCTCCATCATCAAGACCACAAATCTTTCCTGCATCTTGCTCTAATTTCTCCAAAGGTGGCTTCAATTTCTCCTCACATTGATTAAACAATCCCTTAATCAGCATAGCAGCCATAGGGGAACCCTCTCCTTCATGTTCATATGTGTCCAAGAGGAAGGATTGGACACTAGGTGGAATTTCATCAGCCTCATTAATAGTGAGAACAAGAATATTATTCATAGCTGCAATAACATCCTTTTCATGTTTGCTCCAAGTGGATATGAAGAGGTAACGGAACAAATGATAAATCTGATCATGCATTTCTAAGTCTAATAGCAAGTTACTTATCCTGAGATCTGAAAATGTTTTTAAGATAGCAACCTTTCTAGAAAATAGACTGCTTCCAGTTTCATCAAGATCTTAGAAACTTTCGACAATTCTATGAAGAATCTTCTTCATAGTTTCATCATCATAAGGCATCAGGGGAATCACAATTCTCATCAACTCCATGAGGCAAGAAGTAATCAGCAGCTTGGTTTCTTCATTTGGATGTCCCAACCAATAGGGTTGAATTAAAAGGTGAACTGCAGGTGATAATGCCAACTGCATCCGTTCAGAAGGTGACTGCTTCACCTGTCTCAAACATTGTTCCAATATTTGAAGATTATTCTTTTCATCTTCCTTTGACTTACATTCTTTGTCAAGTCTATTTCCGGTCGCAAAAAGTGTTTGTTCCAGCTTTATCTCTTCTCTGTTAGCCATGTTTAACTGCCACTTCTAAACTGAGCTGAACTCTGTTCTGACCTCTGGTGTAGAAACCGATTTCTCTATCATTCGACTGTCAACTAAACCTTGTTGGGCACAGGATGGTAGGATCTTGGCTCTGATACCACTGAAATATTTCGAACCAATTTTTTCAATTTTTGCCAAGAACACAACAATGCAGAAAGCACCCGTTAGGGTTAGATAAATCAAACCAGCAGTTACAATGTAACTCTTTGCCAAGAATGCGCACTCAATCTCAACAAGAGAGAGGCTGTCATATGGCAAGAGGATCGTCAGTACATTAAATCAAACTGCAACTGAAAGTAACTCAACACCAAGTATGTGTTACCCAATCCAGAATGGACATGAGGCGACCATATGGCGGAGATATAAAGAAATACAAATGCAACTTCAAAATGTAAAGTAGGCGGCAAGCCAACCTCTGCCACTTATCCAATGGGGAATATAGTAAATGAAAGAGCAGAAGTTAGAATGCTGACAATACTACTGTTCAGCTTACAATAATTTGAGAATGCCTGTCAACCACATAGAATAAGAAAGTCTATCATTGCTGTACTGAAGTATAATGTCTCTTAGGTGCTCATAGTGACTTCTCACCACTACCCAACTCAAATGACTGATATTATGCAAACTGATATAACTGGCATGGACTGAAATTACTGAACCAGCAACATAGAACCCTACTAAAATGCTTGTATCTCACACTATACTCATCCAAAAGACACCAAATCAAATGCAAAAGCTCCCTGAGATGATGGCACCCAAGTTACAACAAAGAACCCACTCAAAAGCTTTGATATTATTTTAACACGCATTCCAATGCAGCCCCACAGATGGTACGGCCCTAAGAGGGGTGACTTGATGTAGGAAAAATCACAAAAACCTCAGAAAAATCTGCAAACTTGCATAAAGGGGCGCCCCAAGAGGTTAGACAGGATTATGCAATACCCAAAACCAAAATATTTTTATTTTCAAAGATATGAATAAAACTACAGATCAGCCATGATATCAGCAACTCCAGATTTTCGATATGAAATGCAATAAATTGAACTACAAAGCAAAACTCAAGCTACAATGCAAACCTCACTACAAAATCTCTCAACAATAAGCAAACTTCTCCACTAGGTGCTATCTCTCAAGCACGAAATCGAGCCAAGGCTAGGAGGCATTCATTCCTCGAAGCAGTCCAGCAACCATTTCGGCAGCATAACAATACTCAAGATATTCGATGCTGAAATGAAGACCCATAGCTCCCTTTTATAATTTTGAGAAGACACTTCCAGATGCTTCTAGAAGGTGCGCCCACTCCCCAAGATGCTTCTAGGGTTTTGACTTGACCAAGTCTTCCTTCAAGAGGGCGTACCTTTTCTTTAGTGATAAAAATCACTTTAAAATAAAACATAAACTTCTCCAAAGGTTGGCGTCCAATTTCTCTTATGCAGTTATTGACTTTAGAAATATAAAAATATTTCCTGATGATGCGTCCACCCATGAAGTCCCCTTTTTCAGAACAACTTAAAGTCATCAAGCTAGGCCAAGGGGTTATAATATTAAAATATAACATTATTTTAATTAAAGTACTTATATCTCCAAAAAAAGCATCAAGAGGCCAAAACAACCATACCAACTGAACTGACTGCAAAAGGAGGTCAACTGAACTGAAGCCAACAGGGCCACTGCCAGAAATAGAATTTACTAAAAATAGTAAATTCGGAAAGTTGCTCGGATCAAAGTGCATGCAATATTATTGCGAAGCTTTCTGAAAACCCAGAAAGAATCCGCAATCCAAAATCGAAAACTCCGAGATGTAGCCGTCATTACTTACTAAAAATAGTAAGTCCGGAAAGGTTGCTCGACGCAGTTGTATGTCATACCTCTACGAAGCTCTCCGAAAACCCAAAAGGAATCCAGAATCCAAACAGCCAAACTCCAACAAGCAAAACCTTGAATCTTCAAGAGAACCCACCAAACAGTCAAGAACCCTAATTCTGCCTTTGACTAGCCGACAACACCCCGGGGATAGGCCATCAATCACTAAAAAGTGCAGTGCTAAAAATGGGGACATTACAAATACAGTCACGTATGCATGTCAGCGGCTGTGATGCTTCAACACAATTGATTCACCAAGCGACATGGTGTTCGCGAGGCGCATAATGAAAATCATCAATTTTGGAGAATCTGTGCCCCTGCAGGTGAGGGATGCCCTTGAAATTGGAGGCCCAAATGCAATTGATAATGGTTGCAAATCCAGTCATCGTCTCCGGATTTATGTCAGCTTTCCAGTGAATCATCAAGAAAATCCATCAGATTTGTGAAAAATCGGCAAACAATGGCGGAAGCAGAATATGCAAAAGATTTACACATCAGAGACGACAATCAAATTTCAGAATCTATGCCCTTGTAGCCCAAGGGCGCCCAAGAATAAAACCTGTCAGATGTCAAAATTTGCTGTGACCATTTCCGAGTGATCTCTTTAGATTCAGCCCAGCTCCGTGATGAATCTATTCACTAGTCCACAAGACATACTGGATGACCGTGACTGTTGATCTAGCGAGCACGTAAAATGGAGGGAAAAACAAAAGTTAAAATGTCAAATTTTAGCTTTGCAGGCCAGGGGCACCTAACCTTTTGGTCAACTAGATGAGGTTTTTGACAGCTCTCGTCTTCATGAGATCTGTTTAGAATCCTCCTAGCTACGTAGTGAATCCAACCGTTAGCTCTCGGGATTCGTCAATCGCTCGTGAATGAAGAATCAGTGGAAAACACTGAAGGATAAAAGCAAGTGGAATTTTAGCTAAGTATGGAAAAATGCACCTTCCTTGAGAAAGGTGCCCTTCTACTGGAGGCCTCAAATGCAGTCTTTTGACCTTGCAACTTCCAGGAACATCTCTTCCAAGTTATTCCATCTCCGTGATGAGATCATCGACACAAGCATCATAGCAATCTAACTCTCGACAGCAAAGGTCAAACTGGGGCATTCCGTTGAAAGTTACAAGTTGCAAAATGTGTCTTAGAAGGTCAATTGCACCACTGCAGGCCAAGGGCACCTTTGCATTTGAGGTCCTTAAGTCAACTTTTAGACGTTGCACATATAATCATCCTTTGTGGAATTCTTTCAGCTTCGCGATGGATTCAACATCCAGTTGACATGAATCGTCAATCACCAACAATTGCGAATTGAAGCACGAAGAGACAAAAGCCAGAAAATGGCTAAGTCTAGTGAAATATGCACCCTTTTGGAAAAAGGCTCCCATGAATTTGAAGCACCAGATGAAGTTTTTAGCATTTGTCGCTCCCAACAACATCTTTTTAGACTTGATCCAACTTTGCAATGAATGTGTCAGCTTAGCTTCAGGATCAACTAGACATCCGAAATTCAGGGTCAAACAGAGGTTGTGGTGACATTTTCAAAAGCTAAAAGGTGGAAATTGCAAAAAGTTTCTAAGTCTGAGAATAATGGCACCTAAAGTCAAACTTTGACTTTTGAAACTAAAGTGTTTGGACGCCTTATAATGGTGGGATTTTTGAACTAAATTAAAATAATAATAAAACTTTTGTTTCACCTCCATTATTTTTGCATGTGGCGTATTTCCTCTATTATTATTAAGTGGCTCCTATTTTAAGTTTCAACCTCCATTTTTGTTAACTGAATGGGGTCCAATGAGATTATTGCGTCCAAGAATTAGGGTTTTTGCTTGCATGTGACGCCTTAACCATAAAAAAATCTTTAAACATGCATTTAGGCGTCCATTATCTTCATCACAAATTGGAGGAAAACACGTATTTTCTCGTGCAAGCAAGATTTGAAGGCGCTACAGGTGGTATTTTTCAGTGTTCTTCACAGTTACAAGTCCAGATTGCATAGCAAACTTCATTCAAGGATAGGCATCAGTTTTACAAAGGCAGAATATAACTTCTATTTTCTCTCTTATTTCTTCTATCCTTGTCTTAGGTTTTCTCTCGCATGTCCAAGTAAATGACAGTTTTTCACAGTTCTGATCATCTAGGTACGTTGTGCACGACATTCTCTACAAAACCACGTGCTAGAATTTTTCAAGGAAAATTGCCCTGTAGCTTCGCTTTTTGAAGCTTAGATTTTTTCCGAAGATTCCTTTGCATGGTAGAGAAAAAGTCAATATTTTGAAAAACAAAGAAGCTGGGTTTGATCAGCACATTGACGGCTACAAAACTCATTCCAGAATTTTTTGAAAAAATTAGCCCCCACTACCCCCTATTGCTTTTTTTCGAAAAGTCTTTGCATGTGAAGTGAAAAAACATTTTTTCGAATTTTTAATGTTGTGGGTGTTTGCTTAGAATTATTTTCTCTACAAAACCCACGTCTCGGAATTTTTCCTGAAAATTGCCCCTCATCAGGGTATTTTTAGCCTCACCAACAGCTATTTTAGCCTCACCAGAAAAGTTGTCTGAACATAGCCTTGTTTCTAGTCAACATGCTAGTTTTTCAGAATGCAATTCACTTAGACTAAAGTCAATACCAAATCAGTCTTAATTCATGATTTCATCAGAACGATTGACACAAATTTGCATCAAGTGGATCTAGAGGCTGCCAGATCACACTTCAAAACATCAAGGAATCTGGGTTGCTAGAGGTGGCTTCACTTCCCATCACAGTATAGTGTGTAGAATTCATAATGGCTTGTGTAAAGCATTACAACTCTACTACACGAGAAATTCAATCAGTGGATGGACAAGTGATATGCAATATCAGGCCAAAGGACATCGAGAAGTGCTTCGATATTCCTCTGAATATGAATAGCTTAGTCATATCCATGGAACAGTGTGAGAAGGCATTCAATGTTGATAAGGAGAAATGTCAAAGAAGAATGGCAAAGAGGTGGGTTAAACAAAAAAAAGTTAACTTGCCAAAGAATGTGGGTCGTGGAGAGTTCAAAGAGTGTTGGCTTCATTCTTTTCATTCATGAAGAAATTATAACAAAGTGTTGCCGAAATGGTGTTTGAATTGCTTTGAGGAATGCATACCTCCTAGCTACCTTGGTTTCTTGCTTGAAAGATAGCAACTAGCTAAGAGAAAAGGGTGTTCTTTACACTGAAGAACAGATGGAGCTCATTGTAAAGAAGTTGTTTGAAGTTTTCTTAAGTTCTTTGATGTTTTTGTCAGTTTAAAGATTGCTGGTTTTGGCTTGGCTGCAGGTTGTTTTCACTCATAACTCATTAGGCAAATTTTTGTTGGTTCTGGGAAGTTGCTCATTCTTTTCCTATGGCCTAGGCGTCTCTTCTTGTTGGTTTCCAAATTTTATTATGAAGTAATGAATTTTATAGTGTAGGTCGTCCTTCTTCCCAAGCCGTACCATGCCTGTCATTGCATTGGGATTCATGCTTAATTCATTGTTGGGAGTTTGATGCAGTTATTTCATCTAGACTTGGTTGCCATCATCCTAGGATTCATTTGCAGCTTATTTCATGTCTTTCTAAGGTGCTTTGGAGGAGTTAGGAGCATTTTGGAGTGGTTTCTAGTTGTTGGTCTATGTTTTCTGTTTGCTGGTTTTTATATCAAATTGTTGAAGTTTGGGTTTTGGGCTTGTTTCTCATAGTTGTGAGCTTGAGAAGTTTGGTAAAACACATAATAATATTTTGGAGTGATTTGGATAGCAATAACACTTGGCTTCTTGTAGATTATACTTCATATTGTAACGTTGAATCAATAGCATTGATCAACTCTTTTACATTTTTATAAAGTACTATTTTATTCCCACAATTGTGAAGAGACATGCCTCATCGTCTTTATTTTCAGCATTTCTTTACTCTATTACCCATTGAACAAGTGGAAGGGGGAGGCAAGCCACCCATACCTTACTTTTCATGCACTTTGTAATCATCATAATTTTGATCAATTGAGCTGTCAATCTACTCCCACTGAATAAGTGGTCAAGTTGCATAATCATTGTAATTTCCAACTTCCAGTTATTTGCTAATGATCCCCGGTGCCATATGCTCACACCTCGCCCATCATTGGGATCTTGGTGTAGAGTTACTTTTCAGTACTGGTTTTGGTTTTGCTAACATTGATGGGTGAAATTGTTGATGAAAAAATTGAAAAAATTGTAAGGGAGTTATTTCAGTTTGGTTTCTTAACCTTGTGCCTCTATCAATTGAGTCAAAAGATAGGATTTTAGAATACTTTACTTTTTACGCATATCAGCAAAAGAGGGAGCTTCCCCTCCTAATTTGAAGAGCAGTTAATACTGTGCATAGTTGTCCATTGCCAATATGCACTCCAGAGATGCGAATTGTAACGCCAACACGAATAAAGCAAGACTTGTATGTAAAGGATATGCAGAGGTTGAAGGTATAGACTTTGAAGAAACTTTTCTTCTTTTTGCACGTTTAGAAGCTATTAGAATGTTCTTAGCCTTTGCTACTTTCAAAGATTTCAAAATTTATCAAAAAGATGTAAAATCATCTTTTCTAAATGGTAACTTGGATGAAAAAGTGTACATAGAACAGCCAGATGCGTTCATCATATCAAAAAATCAGAACTATGTGGCAAGTTAAAAAAGGCACTCTATGGGCTTAAACAAGCTCCACATGCATGGTATGCTAGATTGGATAGATGTTTGCAGCAGTAAGGCTTTAGAAGAGGGATATCGGACAACAATCTCTATCTCAAGGAAGAAGGTAATCATTTGTTGATTGTAGTGGTTTATGTTGATGATCTTATCTTTGGAAGCAATAGTGAGAAGATGTGTCAAGTTTTTGCCACAAACATGCAAAAGGAGTTTGAAATGTCTATGCTTGGTGAGTTGTCCTTCTCTCTTGGTTTGCAAATTTATCAATCAAAAAAGGGCATATTCATTTTTCAAACAAAGTATATTAAAGAGATGTTGAAAAAGTTTAGAATGGAGGATTGCAATCTTGTGAGTACCCCCATGGTGATAGGATGCAAGTTGAGTAAAAATGACGAGTCTCCAAATGCTAACCAAACTTTGTATAGGTCTATGATAGGAAGTTTGTTGTATGTAACAGCTACTAGACCTGACATTATGCAGGCAGTGGGTTATGTAGCTAGATTTCAAGCTACTCCAAAAGACACACATGTTCATGCAGTTAAGAGGATCTTCAAATATCTCAAGGGTACTATGGACTATGGGTTGTGGTATCCTAAAGGCAAAGATTTCACTCTCACAACTTACATAGATGCAGATTGGGGTGGATGTGTTGATGATAGAAAGAGCACAAGCGGAGGTGCATTCTTTCTAGGAGATTGTCTTGTATCTTAGTTGAGCAAAAAGCAAGCTTCTATTTCTTTATCTACAGCTGAAGCAAAGTATATTGTAGCAGTGTCTTATTGCACACAAGTCCTATAGATGAAGCAAACTTTGAAGGACATAAAGGTAGAGTATGGGAATCCTATTTCTATCTTTTGTGATAACATGAGTGCCATTAATATTTCAAAAAATCTAGTTATGCAAACATATTCCTATCAAGTATCATTTTTTGAGAGAACAAGTTAGTGATCAACAAGTTAAGTTGGAATATGTCACTACTAAAGAACAAATTGCAGATTATTTACTAAGCTTCTACCAAAGGAAACATTTGACTATTGATAGATGAAGTTGGGAGTGATTTCACTCCATCTTCATTGTCACATTTTATCAGCCCCATTTTAGTTATGCAAGTTGTTCAGTTTGCCATTAATGTCAAAGGAGGCGTAGTGAGTTAGTGGGAGCAATACAAGTTTCAAAAGGTGTTGCCATCAATGACAAAGGGGTATGTCATTGATGTCAAAGAGTTTGAAGTGGTCAAGTTGGCCACTTAAGAGTGAAAATAGAGATCGCGCAAACAACATTCTATGGATAAACATCTAACGTAATGTCCAACTACATATGACCAAAATACATGCCTAGATTACAAATGTCAGATTTGCTCAGATTTTGAATGCAAATGAAATGATCGAAACTCAGCGTAAATGCAAATGAAATGTATCAAACATTTCTCTTATGCGATTTCAAGGAAAATTTATTTGTAACACCTTGTAATATGATGGTTGACAGCTTCAAGTACTCATCTATTTTTGGTCAACGACTCCTACATTATCTCCTGTTTTCTATTTGCTACAACAGCTAATGGAAGTTTTGGAGAATATTTCATAATTATGGAGTTTTTATTTTTGGTAGCGTTGACTTATGGCTTTATCGGAATTTTTCAAATTTGTGTGAATTTTTATCAAGCCTTGTTTTGTTGCCTTTGTGGCATTTTCATCAATCAGAATTGCCTCTTCATGTGTAGTCGTGAACATTTAAACGCCATCAACATCATTTATTCTTGGCGTGGGCTGTTGTGAAGAAGTCACTATGATTGCATAAATTCTTTGTCGTATTCATTTTGGTAACACCTTGCATTTTTTTCTCGTTTTTTGAGGGAGACATGAATGATTTCAGAGTTTTCATGGGTGTGTGTATGTTCAAGAGTGAGAAAATAATTCACTATCATTGTATTGGTGTATGCGCTTGTGGGAGGCCATCGTGGCATTTAAGGTTATTGTAGACCACTCAATTGATTATGCTCAAAAAAATAAGTCATTCATGTGAAGATAATTTCTATTTGAGCTATTCTTTGGGATTTGAATTGGTGTGAAGATGTGTTGAACCTATGTGTTTGCATGTGTGTGAGAATGATCAGTGCTATGATCTCAAAAATTCATTCTCTATCGTATTCAACCTCCACTGCACTCATAATGGCATTGATTGCATTCATTTTGAGTCGATTTGTGAGGAAGATGTGATTAATTTCTAATGCCATTGCTACCATTCATTTCGAGACGAGCTATATGTTGTCAAGCCGTGTGAGTTAATTCAAGCTTTTGTGTGAACTCTAAAAATTGCAAAAGTGTTTTTTAAAAACGACATTTTTGTTATCAACGAAAAATGGAATGATCAAGTGTTGATGTTTTTGATTTTGATTTTCTTGCTCTATATTGTGCAGAAGATGTGATTATTCTTAAAATGCTATTTCTACCCTTTTTTGGCATGAGCTATGTGAAGGTGTGTCGTTTTGAGTTAATTTGTGCTAGGAATCATGAAGACTTATTTATGATTTGAAGTGTGGTTTGGGGGATTCGTGCTGTTCATATATGATATTCATTTCTGTATCTGTTAGTGTGGATATGTGAATGTGAGGTTGTTGGTTCCGTATTTCCTACAATGAGCATGTTATGAAGAATGTTAAATGGGAAAAAGTTAAGGTTTGGTTGTAGATTAAGTTTTTTGTTCAAAGAAATTTCAGATCAGTGATTTCATTTGCAAGCATAATTGTCTTAGTTGGTGTGAAGAATGTATTTCGAAATCAAGAATGCAAAGATGTTGTGCTATGAAAATGCTTAAAGAGTTGGTGTTCTTATTGAAGTTGGTGCTTCAGGGAAGTTGGTGATTCTAGTGAGTTAGTGCTCACTTTTGCAATCTAGAGATTGCAGTCTCCTGGGTTGGTGTCCTTTTGAAGATAATGAAATAAATAGTTTTGTCATGGTTTTTTACTTGAAAGGGTTTTCCACGTGATATTTTTGTTCTTCTTGTTGAATGTTTGTGTCTTCTATTTTGATTGTTGGTTCTTAAAGTTTTAAGTTTTAAAATACCGATTCACCCCCTCCCCCCCCTCAGTATTTTCTATGTGCTTTTCATATCTGCCATTACCCAGAAGATGGGGACATTACATAGAGGTCTTTAGATCCATCTCCACTAAAATTTGACATTTTTTCCTTTCAACATGGGGACTTGCTAGAGGAGTCACCACCGTTTGATGTAGTGTAGTACTTGAAACCTTCTCAAGAATTTCTTGTAAGGACATTCCTTTGTTCCTTTGGAACTTTTGAACATGTTCAAATCCTCAACCCTCCAAAGACCTTGGTAATTTGAACACCACTACTTCCACCTTCAAACCCTCTTCCTGCTCCAACCTTCAATTTGAGTGTCTTAGGCTTAATTTTGTCTTTGATGAACAATTCCTCATTGCCTGAAAGATTGCTCATATGCTTCTTGGTCTTCATCTACCAAATATTCCTTTGACTCCATTTCACTCTCAAGGGTTTCAATTATTTCCTCCAACTGAACTTGGTTTGTAAAATCAATGCATGCTTCTTTAAGTAAAGGAAGATGTGTAATCTCCACCCAATCTTCCTCCATATGGTTCATAGCAAGTTGAATGATTTGATGTCTTTGCTCTTGACTACAGCTCCAACTTACACTCTAAATCTTGCTTCTATTTCAAGATAGGTTTTGGCTTTGAATATGCACTAATGGAGTCTCTTCACCTACCTCTCATAATTTTCTTCTTTGTTCTCCTTGCTCCACTAACCTTAGAGATTGTTTGATCTCTTGTCTTGACCATGTTGTGGTCTCTTCCTGCCTTTGTTGGGGTCTAATTAATGTCTTAAATCAGATTCAACTTCTCTAATGCAACAATGTTTATTCCTATATTCAATAAGATTTGTACTTGCTATAATGAATATAAATAACAATGCATACTAGATAGAGTAACGAAAATATATCTTTATTCATATGAAGTTCTTACATAAGTAGTCCAAGGATGATCAGCTAAGTATCAAACTACTTTCTCTAACTACACAAAGTCTATTTAAAGAACTTGACAGTTGGCAAGCAAAACACAATGATCAACAACTACTAACAACTACCACCTAATGACTACCCACAAGCTGACAAGTAAATAATACATTGTTGGATACAAACAACTTAATGGAACATTACAAAGTCATTTTACGCTAACTATATTGTAAACAGCTTCATAAAATTTTGTTTGTAGGATCTAAAGGGTTTTCGTGCCAAAAAGGATAAGGGAAATGGGGACAAGAATTTGTGGAGGGCAAAAAAACTCTGATTCTAGGGACAGTAGGGGGATGGCTATTAAAATAATTAGAGAAATTAATATTAAATTTTTTAAAATACAAATAAATCAATAAATTTAAAATATTTTAAGGTAAGATAAAAGTAGATGAAATTTTAACCATCTTTGAGACTATTCTTGTCTAATCATGCAAACAGAGGGGCGATCTTATAATCTATAAAGAAACTAGGTACAGAAGGCTAGAACTTGTGATGCATTGTTTCTAGTTGATACTACAGTAAGAGTTCACAAAAGCTGCGCTGAGCTCATTCAGAGTGACCATACTATGTAGCAACCCTATACTTTAATATTAGTATTACCTAGAATATTTATTAGAAAAGATGAACTTCAAAGTACATTGATGTATCATTATGACACAACTCAGTTGTAACAATCAACATTATCAGCACAAAATCTAAATATCACTTTCATATCAACAAAGTCTTTATTTTGCATGGTTTTTGTGATGGTCCCCAAAGAGATATTTTGACAAAACATCATTTCTTTGCTATTTGGTTGTTATTACAAAGCTCCTGGAAGCAGCCTCTTAACATTTTGAATGTGGGTTTATGCAGAATCTGAAGTGTTTTCAAAGTTTCAAGTTTCAGGGACAAGCTTTTGGGGATTAAGTCTAGTATTTTTTATTTGGAAATCATATTTTAACTTGACAACAATGATATAGGTCAGGAGGATGGCATAATGTACTCATAATGGTTGAGGGACATTTGGGATGGCAAGCATCCCCAAAAGTTCAAAAAATTTAGCAAAAGAGGGATGTCCCCAAGAACACCGCCCATTTTTGTTTTGTTTTTGGGGACGTGAGAGGATGTTTCATCCTACCTCCAAGTCCTTGAATGGGAGGACATTTCAGTATCCCCATCGACACATATCTGGGGAACACTTATTGTGTGAATGCTTTCAGTTCTTTACTGATTTTTGGTTTTTAAGGTTTTGTGGTCGCTTTGAAAGTAGGATGGATCTTAGCAGGCTGGTTCAGGGAGGAGACCATGGCCTTCCCAGCAGGGTTGTGTGTAGACCTCTAGACAATGGAAGGATAGATGGAGAGAAATATCTTGTTTCTTTCAATCGTAGAGAACTCTAGACATTATTGGTAAGCTAATTTACAAATTGAAAAATGTGGGAATTATCTTCTTTGATCTTTGCAAAAATAAAATGTATGTGTTTTTGCACTCTTGCTCATTAAAATGTTTTCTTCTAAAGAAAATTTTGCAGTGTGAGTTCACAAACAAGCCAGCGTGCTTATAGGTCTATGGAAAGTAAGGATGCTCATAAAAGCCAAAATCTGAGATGTTAAAACAATTTCAGACATTTGAGAAAAAAAATTCACGAAAGACAACATGCAGAATTCCTTTCAAGCAAATATAACAAGGAGTATTGTACTTCAATGATAGAGAATTTTGTGTGGTCAATTAATGTTAAGAGAGAGGAGGTCAATCCTAGGTCAATCTCTCTCAAAAAAAGTTATGATCTGTGCATATGGCAGGAAGACAGTAAATGTTTTTTTTCTTTTAGTTTCTAGGTTTTTTGAGTATGGTTTTATGATATATGGCTGATAGATAGAGGACAGACATAAATGTGCCTACAATTAACATGCATATACAAGATTTATCATCCCAATAAGTATGTAGATAATATAAAATTTGAAAGAAAGAAAATGTATTAATGTCCACAAATGACTAAAAATAGATCAAAGGGGACTGGGACATACCATAGCAAAAGACTACAGAAGAAAGGGCCCTAGACACAAAGCAAAAACAAAAAGCTATAAATGTCAGAACATGGGCGTTAACCTAAAAAAAATGCCCCCAAACTAGTTAAATTATAAATAGAAAAGAAGGGGAAGAACCCCACAAAACAATAGAAATAAATGGCGACCCTTACAGGGATCCAAGAAGCCCCAGGTGTTAGTGTTCAGCAATGCATTGGAGGAGCCAACAATATTACTATCTATCATTATAGGAATAGCAATGCAGAGTCTGAGAAAGCTGATTGGAGACCGAGAAAGTACAGGGCCAAGGGGGCTGGGCTTGACAATCCTAGGAGGCATCCAATTCTGCAAAGGTCCAATCCTAACATTCAAGGCCAAAGATCTGCTGGTAGTTGGAAGAATAATTGTCATGTGAGCTTGCCCCTGAGATATGTACCATGGAAGAGGGATGTTAGAGGGTCCTTGATACCGAGAAGAGATAGAACCATGACCATTAGAGTGAGAGCCAAGGTGCCAAGGAACCATAACTATAGTAGATTGCAAGGATAAGAAATGTTTCACCAATCAGCATGCATCTGTACTTGAATCACTAGTATCCAAAGGGTGCTTAATGCCTCCAACATTTTTAGGGTTTAACACAAAAAAAGCTCTAGTTGCACCCAACATTATTGATGGAGGAGATCAAGAAAACAAAGGATGATACAAGATCAAGATCAAATAGATGCAAAAGGTCAAAATTGTGTTATAAAACTGAAAATCTTGAGGCCATGACAACATGGCACATGAATAGAGAACCAGATAAATTATTGGGTAAAATACTAAATCAAAGAACTGTGGAAATTAAAACTGGTGTAATAAAATAACTACGCCTTATTAGATGACATTGGACTCCAATTTTGCATTATTCGAAATATGCTTCCTTGAAATTTGTTTGTTGTGTATCAAAAGCCTACTAGTTTTTTGATATTCCTAATTTCTATCTTACCATAGATCCATTGGAATAAGTATGTTTTGTTATTTCTTTTGGAGCATTCTATTTTTCTGTATCTTTTACGATCTTATTTTGCAGTTCATAACGTTACTTGATTCTTGAATTACAATTTCAATTGGTAGGTTGGCAAGCATGGCTTTTTGACATTTTGTTTGTCTACTTGTAATTATAAAACACTACGGTAACCTTTTCTACAACCTCAACAGTTTGATGAATGTTTTGTTTATCAAACATTTTTTTATTGATTCTTCTCAGTAATTGTTTTGAGAGCTCATCCCAAATATGTTATTAGTTGTATTTTCCAAAGACTTTCAGAAAGCATCTAAAAAGGAATGTTTAGTTAGCAACACTATATTACCTAAAGAACATGTACTTGTGGGATTGACCACTAGCTGGATGAGCAAGATTGTTCAGACACTTTTTTTTTTAATTTATTTACTTCATTCCATCTGTTTGTAAGGGCTAAGGTTGTTCTGTTGATTATATTTATGCAGGTCCACGTATAACAATCCCCAGGTCACTTAGATGGGGCTTGTGTGGAGCAGTTTCAGGGAGCTGTAGCTCAGCTTTGCTTGTTCGCCTTTTTTTACCTGAATGTGAGCCACAAAATATAGCTGCATATGACAAACATGCTTCTTGATGATGCTGCCAGTTCAGTGTCCCGTTCTAGTCATTATCCATCATTTTTAACACATACAATAGAACCCAAAAAAAAAAAATGTTTGATCAAATTTTAAATGTTTAGATTTTATAATCATACCAGGTATTCATGAGTATTGATAACAAACTACAACTGGATCATTGATTCAATGGACTTTGTTCTTTTGTATCCTGAGTCATCCTTGGCCTATTGATAAAGAAAATTGTTCTTCCAATTTGTTTGTATTGACCACTTTTGGAACAAGACATTTGATCAATTTTCTTGATTCTTCTCAATTGTTTATTTTACAATTTCCTGTTATACTTTTGGCATTGTAATCTTTGCATAAGATCAATTTAATTGTCCTCAAAAATAAGGTGAGATGCCAAATGCATTTTATGTGGACAATACAGTACTAAATTACTTGTGCTGCATTCAGTGTGCTCTTTTGAAAGAGATTGGTGCATTTGGTGCTCACTTATATGCTAATTCTTCTCTAGCTACTGTCTCAATATCTATTACATTGGGAAATACAAAAAGAATTGTATCTAGTATGTTGTCAAAGCAGAATTGCCTTGAAAGAGGGTCTAAATGTTGGTGATTTTGTTCAAATCCATCTTTATTGGCTGAGATCAAACTTCCACAAACCCCTATCTCTAGTTCGTCATCACCATGGAACCTATCTTGTCTCAAAGGTTAGGAACCTCTAGAGTGTCACAATCTTGCCCTCTAGGTTTTTGGTTGGCATGCATCTAATGTTTCTGAGCTCCGAAGTGTCGATTTGTTAGGATGTATCCTAAATCTAAATTTCATTCTTAGTAGCTTGGGCTTTGGCTTTGGCTTTGGTGAGTCTCAGTTTTAGTGGAGTTAATAATTTATCAAAATACAGCTACAATGCAGATGTCAAATGCTATGAAAAGGAGTGCATTTAGATATTGCTCTATTGATTGTACTAGCTTCGGTAGAGGCCTTAAGCTACAAGAGCCCCATTTTACTAGTAACTGCATTGTATTCATTTTTTCGGTCATGTTTAAGTCCACAAAATAGCCAAAGGGTCTTTCCCTAGAAAATGGGCCTGTTGAATGCCAATGTCTCTTATTCAAATGAGAAAAAGTAAGCTTTCGTATCTAATTGTGGTGTGAGAAGAGCAATGGTCTATAATTGATTGAATATTTGATTATAATAATTTTTTCATCAAATAATGTGGGAAACTAGGGTCCCAAATCTTGTTTCAAAGCAAGCCCCAAGGTACTAGCAAACAAAGTAACTGGAAAGGAAAAAATGAAGAACAAAAAAAAACAAGTGATTCAATTTCCAATGCACTATTTGGAAAAAACAATCGATAAATGTCATCATTTGACACATTTAACAAGTTGGTAGCTATTATATTTTCTCTATCACCAAAGATGTGCAAGAACAAAGATTGTGCAAAATCAACCAAAGTATGTGGGCTTAAACGTAAGCCATCCCCCAAGGAATGTGTGCATAGGCAATACTTTGTGTGCCAATAATAAAGACTATGACGTGAGACAATAAGGTATTTAAGTGGAGATCTATTGAAGAAGGTGGTTCCAGAACAACCAATGTTAGCAATTCTAGAGAGACCTTAGGAGGATAACAATATGAATTTTGTATTAGGATTTCCAAGAATGTATAATGTTTATCATTTAATATTTGTGATAGTTGACGGATTTCTAAGATGGAACATTTCATAGAATTTAAGAAGCTGCATGGTGTAATACATATAATTGACCTATTTTTTAAGTAGATTGCATGGATGGCTAAGAAGCATAGTATCTAACAAAGATATAAAATTTGTTGGTTAATTTTGGAGAACATTGTGGAGGAAGATGAAGATAAAATTGAAGTTTAGTTTAACATATTACCAACAAATAGATTGATAGCCAGAAGTGGCGAGTAGAAGTCTAAATAAGTTGTTGAGATGTTTAGTAGAAGAGAATAGGAAATAAGGATATGATGTTAGCACATGTTGAGTGTGCTTACAATAATTTAGTAGATAGTATGTGGTAGTAGTCCATGGAATGTCTCAAATACTTAGAGATATCAGGAATGAAGCAAGAGGGATGAATAAGCTAAAAAAATGTAGATCATATGAAGGTATTGCATGAGGAGGTTAGGAAATAGTTAGAAAAGATTAATTCTAAGTATAAGGAGGACATAAAGACACATAAGGAGTATGGTGTAGGAGATGAAGTGATGGTATATCTGAGGAAGGAAAGATTTCTACAAGACATACAATAAATTGAAGATGATGTAGTTTGATCCTTGCAAGGTCAATAAGAAGTTTGATTTAGGAAATGTATATGAAGTTAAATTACTAGAAGGTTTAGGTATATCACTAATGTTTAGCATTGCATATAGGTATGACTAACATGAGGGAAAGTTAGAAGAAGGCGAGAGATAATGGGATGGAGAAAGGAGATACAAGAATAAAGGATAGAAGAAATTGAGCAGATATTGTACAACAAAGTTGGGAAGAGTACAAGAAATAAAAAGTATGAAGAATACTTGGTGAAATGGGAAGAAAGGTTGATTGAAGACTCGACATGGATATTTACAATTGAGGTGAATTGTTTTGGTTTTCTTTTAGCCATCCCAAAGTGAGTTACTCTTTAGTTATCTAGTGTGTCTAATGTAGGAACATCTCAATTGTAAGAGCAATCTTGCATCCCCTCATAGCATTTTCTTTCATGATTCTTTTATTTTGTAGATTTCCAAATAAGCTTCCAATCATCATGCTCTTACTATAGAAGATTATTCATACGAAGGCATATTTTTGTACTAGTCATTATTTTAGAACATAATAGTTCTAAACAATCATCTCATTGTGTGGTACTACATATTGACCCCAAAACTTCCTATAAGAACTTATGAAAAGCAATGATAGGATCAAGAGATCAAAGATAGCACAAAAGAGAGAGAAAAGATGAGAAAATATGATGATTGTATTCTCAATATGCATGAAGATGCTCAATTACAAGTATGTACAAGGCTTGCTTATAAGGCAAGCTAGGGCACAATGAAGGGCCATGAATGAGACAAGTGTCCCAATCATTTGTAGGGTAGGTAGAAAGAAATAATAGATAATTCCATGAAAGGTGGATCACCCACCTAAGGTGGAATTATCATGCCACAAAAAGTGGAGATAAAAAGGTGATAACTAGATCACACCACAAAGAGTGGGATTTCTCTTACACACACTTCCCTAAGTGTCATAATCACATCTCTCAATATATGCACAAACCTAGATGCAAGATGCAAATAACTAGGTGTCACAATTGCAACCTATAATGATATGCATTCCCTAAGCTTAAATAAAGTGTAATAAGTAAAATACTTATTTACACCAACACCCCCCCTTAAGTGCAATTGGGGGAATGAAGACTCAAGCTAACCATGCAAGATAAGATGCAAGATGGATCCTAACAACTAGGCCATGTTAGGTAACCATGTACAAATGCAATGCAAACTCTCATAAGTGAGGAAAGGGAGAAAACCTCATGGGAAAAACTCCCCCTCAAAAGAGAGAAGAAAACAAATGAATGTACAAATGGAGAAGGACAAAACCCCAAGATGATGAAAAAGTCCCCCCCCCCATGAAAGAGAAGAAGAAGAGAGACAAGACAACTCCCCCTCAATGTTGAGTCTCTTGCAATGATGGTAGAAGCTCGACATTGACTACTGAAGGATCCAATCTCACCGAACAACACTCCTCCCCTTAGGAAGAAACAAAACCATGGATGTATGCATGATATCAAGAATATGGATGATGTGTGATGATGTCTCTGAAGCATGCTCAAATGTCTCCATGCCGATGTCGAAAGCTAACACACTCCAAACAGGCGTTCTAGGCCACACTGTTGAAGAGGACAATCCAACATCTAGTAGAGATGAATGTAGAACATGATCCAAAGGTGCATGAATGAAGTCTCCCCAATCCACAAGTGAAGAAGGAAGAACCCTCAAAATGTAAGGAGTCTTTGAAATCTGCTCAAATTTCCTTATACTAATGTTGAAAGATGCCTTTCCCAAACCATGTGAAGCTACAATGGCAAGTGCAAAGGTCGCAGTGTAGTCACTTCCTGTAAACTGTGAGAAACCCTTTGCAACAACACTCCCATCCACTGAAAAGACAACTCAAGATCTAGCAAAGATGAAGGTAGAACATACTCCAAAGATGCACGTGTCTCCTTAGGAGAGAAAGTGGCCTCCTCCAACTGTTGTACATATGCATCCACAATCACATCAACTTTGAAAGATTGATTATGTAGAGGAGGGTCAAAGTGTTCCCTTGCAACAATTGAAGAAGAATCACCTTCATCAAAGAGAAGATATAAGTAATCAAATGTGTCTCCCAAATTTGCAATGTAGGACTCCACAAACAAGCTGCCAATGTCTGTTAAGTAGTCATCCCATGAAACTGCTATTGGAAGACAAGGTATGCATTGTTGCACTGAATCACAAGGCACTGAAACTGGTAGAACACAAGTATCAGTAGGTACATCAGTCAATGGAGGAGATGGAATATCAACAATAGGCTCAAGAACCTTAGGAGTAGTGAGCACTCCAAGAGTCAAGTAACCATACTCATTCTCAAGTGTGTCCACACTAGGGTGAGTTGAATCATTAGTAGGAGCAAAATATGAGGTGTAGAACCGAGAACGATGATCAACCTCCCCAACTGCAACAATAGCCCTACTATGCAAATCCCGAACAATGACAAAATCTGGTGTGAACTCTACACTCTTTCCTATACCACTATGTGTAATCTGATAGATGGAAAGGATGTTCCTTGACAAAGTAGGCACACATAAAACATCACTAAATGCTCCACCTTCAATGTCAATAGACCCCTTCCCACAAACTGCCAAAGAAGTGTTGTTGGCCATCAAAATGGGTATGGATGAACAAGAATCAAATGAAGAGAACATATCCTTGGAAGAAGTCGTATGATGTGAAGCTCCTAAATCAAGGATCCACCTATCTGAATTGGAATCTGCAACTGCAAGAAATGCTTGCCCCTTACGTTTCTCATGTTGAGATGATGTAGATGAAAGAGATGAGCTTGATGTTGTTGCCATGAGATTTGGGCCTTTTCCCTTAGAAGTAGAAGTGGAAGAAGATGAGTCCTTCTCCTGATATGCATTTGGCAAGTTGATGTTGTCCTTGAGGATGTTTTTCAACTCATCAATTTGCTTAGCATGACAACGATGCTCCTCATGACCAATATTTTTGCAATATGCACATGCTGGTTTCTCCTTCTTGCTTGAGTTGTTCTTTGAAGAAGATGATGATGATCCTTGTTGTGGAGTGGATTGTTTGTTCTCTCCTTGTGGCTTTGGTGAAGACTGCTTTTGGCATTTCCCTTTGTCTTGCTTGTTGTTTCCATAATTGACCACCAATGCTTTTGAAGTTAAAGACTTGAGAATGCCCATTTTCATCAACTTATTTTGCTCAAGAATCAAAAGATCTGTGAGAGCCTCAAAAGATGGTGATGTAAAGTTGCTAATTGTCAATCATTCAGTCTGAAAACTTGAAACAAAGGCTGCATACTCAGTTGGAAGCTTGTCCAACAAGTTGAAGACCAATTGATCATCCTCTTTCTCAATACCACAATCTTTTAGTTGTGCTCTTAGCTCATTTTCCTTAGTAACATAATCTTGAATGGTATCAAAATCCTTGGGATCAAGGCTTAGGAGATCATGTCCAAGCTTGTACCCCTTAACCTTATCAACCTTGCCATACAAAGTAGCAAGCTTATCCCAAGCTTCCTTGGCTGTAGTACATTTATCAACATGGAAAATGAGATCATCTAAAATGAACTTTCTAAGTGTACCTAGTGCCATGGAAGTTTTTGTGAGCCAATCCATATATGTAGTTGGATCTGCCTTAGGATCCGTAGGTGCAATTATGTAGCATAATTATGTGCAGTTAGGAGTGGAACTTTAGATGAACCCATGATGGAATGCAAGAGCACAAGAAAGAAAATAGGCACAATCACACAAGAGACACCATCAAGCTGTAGTTGTGGGTCAGTATTTTGAATTGACCGTCAGAGATGTGGAGGAGCCGCGTGGAAGGGGCCCGCGAATGCCGCGTCGCAGGCAATGCTGAGGTCGGGAGGTACAACTAGTACTTGTGACTCGTACAATCTGCGTACACAAACTCTAAATTTTTTTTGATGTTTTTTATTGATTTTTGTTTTAATAAAAAGCAAAATACAAATTGCAAATATTTTATTTGATTTTTTATTTTTTATTTAAAAAAAACCCCAAAGGGGTTTATAATTTTTCTAATTTTTTTTTCAAAAATATTCTAATGAAGAAATTGGAAAAGTTCTAAATTTTTCCAAAACTATTTTGTAGAAATAATTTTTTTTCAAAACTATAGAAAAATTCAGAAAATTGAAAAAATACCCAAATAGGCGAATTTTTTCGATCTGGAGGTCTTGATGTCAAATTTCGGCGAAATGAAAGGCTATCCTAACTAGAAACGACCTTCTGAATCTGAATTTGAGGTCAGATCTAGTGTAGGACGCACCAAAATGTCGTTGCTCCTCATATTTTCCTCTTGACCACCTTCACACAAACTAAGATCTCCCAACAATGACTATCTAAAGAACCTCCAATTGCTCTAATACCGTGTAAGAACTTATGAAAAGCAACGATAGGATCAAGAGATCAAAGATAGCACAAAAGAGAGAGAAAAGATGAGAGAATATGATGATTGTATTCTCAATATGCATGAAGATGCTCAATTACAAGTATGTACAAGGATTTCTTATAAAGGCAAGCTAAGACACAATGAAGGGCCATGAATGAGACAAGTGTTCCAATCATGTGTAGGGTAGGTAGAAAGAAATAATAGATAATTCCATGAAAGGTGGATCACCCACCTAAAGTGGAATTATCATGCCACGAAAAGTGGAGATAAAAAGGTGATAACTAGATCACACCACAAAGAGTGGGATTTCTCTTACACACACTTCCCTAAGTGTCCTAATCACATCTCTCAATATATGCACAAACCTAGATGCAAGATGCAAGTAACTAGGTGTCACAATTGCAACCTATAGTGATATGCATTCCCTAAGTAAGCTTAAGTAAAGTGTAATAAGTAAAATACTTATTTACACCAACACTTCCAAATTAATATTAGAACTTCATGATGGTTTGCCTTTTGTTAATGTGATGTGTTTTCTCAAATTAATTATTGGTTAGTGTTATGACTTGTCAAATTCATTATCAAATAAGTCGTAGTTGAGTCATGTGGAAAATATAAAAGCTTCTCACCAAAATTGGAAGCTACATCCAAGCCTATTGGTCTTAGGAAGGTTCATGATTATAATCACATTGAATTACAATTCTTACGTCTTACCATATTTATGGTTGGGCCCTTCTATAGGTTTCATTGTGCATTGAGAATTGTACCACATTTTTTGGTCAACCTATAACTTTTTACTTTCTTACCTCATTATATAAACATAATTCATCCTATGTTAGAGATCAATGAAGTGAATGGTAATAGAACACCCCTATCTAAATAGAGTTTAGTATTACTTTCTAAAAAGTAGTGTATTGTATATCAACTCAAGGATAGTAATCCACACATTGATTGTGCTTGTGGTTCATCAAAGGCTACTTGGCCTCATGTCATAAGCCCTTGCACAAGATTGTGATTATAATTCATACCATGATTCAATAATATCATTATTGCATCTATTTTTTGTTTCATTTCATTCCATAATGTGAATCTACTAAGTGTTTGTTGTTGTGGTTGCATGGTTGGATAGTCCTTGATTGGATTCTTTATCCATGATTACATTATGTCACCATTCATTTAGTCTAAACTAAAAATAGCTAAGGTCAATACATTGGGATAATACTATCACTATGCAACATGCATTGATTCAAGAACAAGAACAACTGGGTAATATCTCCCCTTCCAAATACACATTTTTTAAATTAGAAAGAATTATCGAAAACAAATAAATGTTGTCACAAACACAAAACCAAAAATGACTCAAACTTTGAGACCAGTGTGCATTAAATCCTAATTGTGCATATAGAGGTGGAGCATCCAAAAGAGATAGATGCGATAAACATATAGACATTGAAGCTACTTGTTTAAGTGAAACAACGACCACCATGCCAAATGTTGAAGCATAACACTTGTTCCATTCTTAGATATTGTTTGTATAGGTACTGCTAGAATTATTGGTTGATAGAAACAATTTGAAGAATATCATCTTTGAAGCCATTTTCAAGCAACTTAATTTTCCAACAATATCTCATTTATACCCTTATAGTTTGGGTGAATTAATTTTGACAACATTATAGGCATACATATCACTCTCTAATGAATGATATCACCAATAAATGTATATAGCTAATCCTCAAACCATCACCATCTCAAAAGATATTAAAATATATCCAATTATAGAAGTTATTTTGCACTCTAAGCATGTCATGCAAACTCCTAACTACATTATATAAGTGCCTCATAAGCACAAACAAGGTGATTTCTCTTTAAGAAGGGGTGAATAATTTAAATGATACTATGTAGTCTTGTGCACTCACCTTGAGTTCATTGGTCATACATGAATCAATGCATGACCTTGTTGATAGTTGCTTGCATCACACACTACCCATGCAATGCTAGAAACCATTGGACTCAATTGCATGCATCTCCTTACAAATATTATACTTATCACATATGTCTCTAGTTCATCATCACCTAACTATTGATGAATGACAATGCTTAATGATTTATGTACAACATGAACTCTTTGAAAGGAAAGTTGGGTGCAGAAATGATTCCCTAATGTAAATCAATCAGGGAAGAGGTTGCAAAAAATTATTTTCAAATCTTTAACTTTAACAGTTTTTCTTAAGAATGCACATGCAATTAATTAATTTCATAACACATAATTTAAATGGGAAAACCCTTTCTAAAAAAAACCCACACCAAAGCACAAATCAATTGTATTTCCAGTAAAACCTATTACAATACAATGTTCAGAGTCTATGCTCGTCTAGGTGTTGTTTCACTGTGATACAAATCTAGAATGAATTCAACAGCATAACGGTGTCTCAAAAAATTAAAATCAAGTTATACAAACAAATGCATTGTGGAATCAATATATACTTCTCATACATGGGTGTAGTGCTTTGTCATGTGTCAATCTCCTAGTCTCTGCATGTATGCAAATTAAAAATCAACAACATGCACAAATCCCAAGTGATCCAATTAGTAACCTGTCAAACATGCATGTACATGCACCAACATGCAAGAACACGCAAGGCTTGCAGCTCCAAAAATCAAGCAACCTCACATGCTAAGCATCCTATAGAGAAAATCAAATTTACTAGCAAAATATAACTCACCCACAACTCCTAGTCACTCCAAGTGACAACTCAATCTCCGCTAAACAAGTTTCCTCTTCAAGCTTTAGCCAACAAGTCAACAACATGCCACATAGCATAAGGGCACTCCTATTTTAGGTTTTTACAATTTTCAATGCTCAAGTGAGCCCCTAGATGACAAGTATTACCATTCCTTATCTTTGCTTTTCTGAAGAGATAAACGCTCACACAAGTGGACCCCACCAATAATTAATTCCAAAATACATTGCCACATGTCAACATGGTGCCCATTTTAGAAAGAGAAACAATTTTCTTTTCCCAATAGACCGCCCATGTGACATGTGTCACAATTTTTCCTTCTCACACCTTACATGTAGTATGCCAACTCCCCACCAGGTCCCACAAAGTGACTTAGCAATTTGGAAACAAATATTATTACATTTAATAAATTAAATCAACAACTTAGGGGTAAATAATTAATAAATCAATCAAGGGACTCACTAACGTTGAGACACCTTAATGCCAACATTCTCCCACTTGTCGAAGACATTAAAGAGACTCTATAGCACTACTCAAGCCACAAAGCCCATAGAACCGACACACCATCTAAACGTCTTTGTGCTCACTGGATTTTCCAGTGCATCTGTAACATTCGCCAAAGTTTCCACCTTTTCTAGGTTCACCTTTCCATCTTCCACCATATCACGAACAAAATGAAACTGCACATCAATGTACTTTGTTCTGACATGGAAAGTAGGATTTTTCGCTAAACATATAGCATTCTGGTTGTCATAATAGATAGTAATTTTTCCTGCATCAAAACCAACTTTTGAACACAGTCTCTTAAGCCAAATGGCTTCTTTATAAAAATGAGTAGTTGTCATGTACTCTTCTTCAATAATGGACAAAGAGATTATAGCCTATCGCTTAATCATCCAACTAATTGCACCACCAAACATTGTGAAAACATATCCACTAGTGGATTTCCTATTGTCATTTTAACCCGCCCAATCAAAAGCCACATATCCATGAATGCTCATTGAATTTTGAGATCCAGTAGGATAACCATGAAAACACAAGGCATACTCGGAAGTACTCTGCAAGTACCTAAACACTCTCTTTACAACATCCCAGTGCACTCGTCTAGACCATAAACTAGCTAAGGGATCCCATTGCTTGGGCAATGTCTAGCCTCACACAAACCATAACATACATCAAGCTACCAACAACACTCGCATAGGGAACTATGGTCATGTCCTCCATCTCGGTAGGAGATTTTGGACAATCCTCCATAGAAACCTTTGTCCTTTGCATAACAAAAACAACTAATTGTCTACAAGTAATCATGTTGAATCTCTCCAACAAAAAGTTCACATACTTGCTTTGGCTTAACCAAAGCTTTCTGTTAACTCTATCTCTTCTGATCTCAATCCCCAAAATATACCTCATTGTACCCAAATTTTTCATCTCAAACTATGTTGAAAACTAAGACTTCAAATTTGAAATCATGCTTTTGCCATTTCCAAGGAACTACATATCTTCCACATATAGGACAATAATGAGAATGCAACCATTTTTAACCTTGTAATAGACACAATGGGAAAATTTGGATCTTTGAAATCCCAAGGACAACACATAGGTGTTGAACTTCTAACAACACGTCTTAGGAGATTGCTTCAGACCATATAGATATTTCCTCAACTTGCACACCAGGTTCTCTTTTCCTTTCACAATGAAATGCTCTGGCTTTAACATATAAATTTCTTCCTACAAATCCCCATGAAGGAAAGTTGTCTTCACATCTATTTGCTTGACTTCAAAGTCATAAGTTGCTACAAGTGATAATAAGAACTAAATGGATGTCAACTTGGCTATAGGAGATAAATATCCCCATAATCTATTCCCTCCACCTAGGAATATCCCTTCACAACCAACCTTGCCTTATGCTTCTCAACACTACCATCAAGACCCATTTTCTTCTTGAATAGCCATTTGCATCCAACGGGTTTCCATCCATCAGGAAAAGGTACCAAATCCCATTTAGCATTATTTTTCAATGTCACCATCTCTTCATTCATGGCTTCCATCCAAGAATCTGCATCATGTATACCCATAGCCTCTCTATTAGTCCTAGGCTCATCAATGTTAGCAATCAAAGAAAATATGCAACTGGAGTCTAACAGAGAATACCAAAATCTATCTGGTTGTCATCTTTCTCATGTAGAACTCCTCAATGGTTGAGGTTGAGATTCTTTCTCTTCTTCAAAGCTTTCAGAGCTGCTTGAGCTCTCCTCATCATCAAGTCCACTAGGAGTACTTAGTTCATCTCTCTTAGATGTGGGTGGAATTTGAACTACCTTCTTCTTTGCTTCCTTCTCTAGTTGTAGATCAATTGTGGAAGGTTTCAATTCATGGAATATCCCACTAGTGGATTTCCTACTATCAATGTCACCTGCCCAGTCAAAAGCCACATATCCACGAATGCTCACTAAATGTTGAGGTCTAATAGGATAACCATGAAAACACAGGGCATACTCTGAAGTACCCCACAAGTACCTAAACACTCTTTACCACATCCCAGTGCACCCGTCCCGACCATAAACCAACTAAGGGATCCCATTAATTGGGTAATGTCTAGCCTTGTACAGACCATAACATACATCAAGCTACCAACAACACTCGCATAGGGAACTCTAGTCATGTCCATCTTGGTAGGAGATTTTGGAAAATCCTCCATAAAAAACTTTGTCCCTTGCATAACAAAAACAACTAATTGTCTGCAAGTAGTCATGTTGAATCTCTCCAACACAAAGTTCACATACTTTCTCTGGATTAACTAAATATTTCTATTAGCTCTATCACTTCTGATCTCAATCCCCAAAATATACCTCATTGTACCCAAATCTTTCATCTCAAATTGTGTTGACAACTGAGACTTCAAATCTGAAGTCATGCTTTTTCCATTCCCAATGAACTACATATCTTCCACATATAGGACAATAATGAGAATGTGACCATTTTCAACCTTGTAATAGACACAATGGGAAAAATTGGATCCTTGAAATCCCAAGGACAACATATAGGTGTTGAATTTCTAGTAGCACATCTTAGGAGATTGCTTCAGACCATACAAAGATTTCCTCAACTTGCACACCAAGTTCTCTTTTCCTTTCACAATGAAATTGTATAGCTATAACATGTAAATTTCCTCCTCCAAATCACCATGAAGGAAAGTTGTCTTCACATCCATTTCCTTGACTTCAAAGTCATAAGCTTCTACAAGTGATAATAAGAACTGAATGGATGTCAACTTGGCTACAAGAGATAAATCTCAGCATAATCTATTCCCTCTACCTAGGAATATCCCTTCACAACCAACCTTGCCTTATGCTTCTCAACACTACCATCAAGACCCATTTTCTTCTTGAATAGCCATTTGCATCCAATTGGTTTCCATCCATCAGGAAAAGGTACCAAATCCCATGTAGCATTCTTTTTCAATACCGCCATCTCTTCATTCATGGCTTCCATCTAGGAATCTGCATCATGCATGTCCATAGCTCTCTAGCAATCCTAGGCTCATCAATGCTAGCAATCAAATAAATTATGCAACTAGAGTCTAACAAAGAATACCAATATCTATTTGGTTGTCATCTTTCTCGTGTAGACCTCCTCAGTGGTTGAGGTTGAGGTTCTTTCTCTTCTTCAAAGCTTTTAGAGCTACTTGAGCTCTCCTCATCATCAGGTCCACTAGGAGTACATAGTTCATCTCTCTTAAGAGTGGGTGGAATTTGAACTGCCTCCTTCTTTGCTTCCTTCTCTAGTTGTAGATCAATTGTGGAAGGTCTCAATTTATGGAATATCACACTTTTACTATAGAGCACCTTCTCTGCAAATAGATCCCAAAGATTGTACCCTTTCACACCAACACCATAGCCGATGAAGATACACTTCACTACCTTGTTCTCCAACTTAGATCTCTTCACATTAGGCACATGAGCATATGCCTCAAAACCAAAGACTTTGGGATGTCTCATCGAGGGCTTCTTTCCAAACCATGCCTCAATGGGTGTCTTTTCAACAAGATTTGAAGGAGATCTATTGATCAAATAACATGCAATAGCTACAACTTCAACCCAGAACTTCTGTTCAAGGCCAACACCACTCAACATACTCCTAGCCCTCTACATCAGTTTTTTGTTCATCCTCTCCACAACTCCATTTTGTTGTGAGGTGTATGGATTTGTCTTGTGTCTCTCGATCCCATTGTCCTTACAGAACTAGTCAGATTCTACAAAACAAAACTAACCATTATTATCCATCCTCGAGAATTTAATTTTTCTACCAGTCTAGTTTTCAACCAAGGACTTGAACTCCTTAAACCAACTAAAAAATTCATATTTAATTATGAGGAAATACACAAATTTCCTAGAATAGTCACCTATGAATGAGACAAAGTACATAGATCTAGACAATGAAGGAAAATTAATTGGACCAAATACATCAGAATGCACATAATCCAAAACCCCAGAAGATTTATGAGAACTAGAATAAAATGAAACATGGTGTTGTTTTCCATATATACAATGTTCACAAAAATTGAACTTGAGATTACAATCATCGAGGCCTTTAACAAGGCTCTATTTTTTAGGGCTCTAAGACCCTTCTCACCAATATGGCCAAGCCTTTGGCGCCACAACATTGTCTTCTCCATTGGGATCTTCATTTCCAAAGCATTAGCACCCTTAGGTATCCAAAGCCATTTTCTTGGACTTCATAGAATCACTATTGCACTAAACCAGGCATGCATTTAACTTATACAAAGTTTCAATTTGAATACCCTTAGCAAGCACCATAGTGCCTCTGGTCATCTTGCATCTACTTCTCAAGAAAACAACCTACACTCCCACATCACCCAACTTACTCACTGAGATTAGGTTTGTGCCAAACAAGGGATGTGTAGAAAACCATCAATCCCCCTCACCCTACCATCAAGGAATCAAATCCCGACTCTTCCACAACCAACAATCTTCAAGTGAGAGTCATCGCCCAAATACACCTTCTCACCATAATACTCTTAATACTTTGAGAACCAACCTTTTTGGGAGGTCATATGGAAAGAGGCACTTGAGTCAATCATCCACACATCTTCCAATGCATGTGTTGCCAAGGCTGCAACAAATGCATCTACATATTCATATAAGGATTCAAAATTAGATTTAACACTTTTTTTCTTTTTCTCCTCTTTGCAGTCTTTTCAAAAATGTTTGAATTTCCCAGAGTTCCAGAATTTGGCCTTGGAATTTTTACTAAGAGATTTAGATCTCTCTGGAGACTTGGACTTATACTTCTTGTCCTTTTTCTTTCCTTTCTCTTTCAATCTACCATGAACATATAGGGCCTCCTTTTCCATCTCAGAAGACTTCCTCTACATCTCTTCAAACAATAGCGAAGCAACCACATATTCCATCTTGAATGTGGTTGTTGTGCTTCCAATATCCATCACCAGGTGGTCCCGTGATTCCAACAAAGAACATAACAATAAAATGCAACAATCTTTGTCATCAATCTTCACACCAACAAAACCCAGTTGAGCCACTAGCATATTGAATGCATTCAAGTGATCAACAAATGATCATCCTTCATCCATCCTTAGAGAATATAGTTTCATTCTCAGGAAAAGCTTATTCACCAAGAATTTCCCTTGATAAATGTCACGAAGCTTCTACTAAAGACTAGTTGCAATCTTCTCCTCATGGACATTCAAGAGCACAAAATCAATCAGATAGAGTCTTATCATACCCTTGGATTTTCGATCCATTAAGTTCCAATCCTCTTGTGAGGTTTTTTTTGTACTAGATATTGCAACCCGTAGATCTCAATCTACGAGCATATCCTCCATTTTGAGTTTCCACAACTCAAAATTGTTGCCATTGAATTTGTCCATCTCTATTCTTCTAGATGTGCTTGCCATCTTAAAACTGAAACAAGATTACAAAGTTCTCTTTGCAAGAACTCCCACTAAATCTAGATAAGCACAAAAACCCCTTCTAACCCATCAAGAATAGCAAAGTTGGCCAAGCTCTGATACCAACCAAAACATAGAAAAAGGGGGTAGGTGTGTTATGTGTGATGTTCAATATGGAATGATTAAAATGTTTAAACACAACTACACTTTTCATACTTTCATTAGAAAAAGAGATCTCAAAGGGGTAGGGTTGAATTTCAACCTTCGGGTGAGCCAACCCTATTTTGAGATATGTTGTTTTCTTATGACAAAAATGATTGATTTTCTATATGGGGAGATGATTTAAAATGCATTAATAAATAAACTATATGACCTAATGCTTCAAATGCATAATTCTATGATAACAAAAATGGAAACAACAATTTGCATGCAAATCTAAGAAGGGCAGAGTGGTGTGCACCTGTGCCAAAAAGCAGGTTTCAGGGTCTATAGCAGGACCGGTATGCCCTAGGTCGAATGGGTCCAAGTGTAGGGGTCTAAAAATACTTTTTACAGTCCTCTGGTCCCAAATCTAAGCTTTTGATTCCTCTAGGTTTGACTATCAAAAAGTCAGAAATAAAACCTATAGGTGAGTTTATGTAGCTTGACAACAATGATGACAAATTTGACTTTGCAAAATTGCTCTGTTGATCAAATTTTAGTCCTTCACCTGTAAATTTGCACTTATAAAGAGAAGAAAAAGAATGTTTTGGAGTGAATGGTGGTTTTCCTCAGTATAACCCCATATTGGTAATTAAACCTTGATAATGAAATAATGATGAAATGAAGGAATTGATGAATGAACACTTGCTTGTTACAACTCACCAAACCACTTAATGGCTTCCCTTAGAGGACTAAATTCAAACACATCACTCTAAGGCCTAGATCTTGCATGAATTAGATTAATTGATTGATTGATTTGATGCTTGAATGCTTGCTTAAATGCTTGAAACCTACATCACAATGTTATCTCCAAAACATGATATGAACACACATGAACCTTGGCATGATGATATAATCTTGATTGTTGTAAATGACTATTAAATCTGATCTTCAATTTCCTTGACAATAATATTTGCTCATGTGAAGTCTTGATAATGTTGCTTAGGTTTGAATTGATAAAAAGACCTTGCATTTATAGGTGTTTATCTAATTTCTTGAAGCTGACATTTGAAACATGAATTTTAATCATTAAAATACCGCCAAAAATATATTAAAAATGGATCTTAGCACTTAAAGGGAAGTCCTAGGTTCTAATTCCATGACACACATGATCCAAGATATTTTATTTAATGATGGCAATTATTTAATCTGGGTTTCCCTTTCAAAAACAAGAATAATAAGGCTTTGTAATGCATAATTTGTTCAATTAGAGGCTTAATTAAGTCCAATTAATTAAGGGGATGCAAACATAGTGTGAAATTGTAAAGGGTATACAATTTTCTACATTACATTTATCCCCCACTTTAGTGAGAGTATGAACTTATGCTTAGACTCACACTAAAGTAGAAAAATATGTGTTAAGAGAGGTCCAAGTGTATAAATTTTAGAAAGATAGGATGACAAAGATCAAGGAGGTGGTCAAGCCCCTAGTATCAAAGATCCCATGGAAAACCAACATAAGGAAAAAGGGACATACAAGATGTGTAATATATGATTAGCAAGACAAGATACACAAGCATGTAATGTCAAAGTTAATGCAAAAGGGGATGGACTAGCCACGATTGCATCGTTTTCCATAAAATACACTCACAAGGATGTAAAATCACTTATGAAACACATGGCACCATTGGAGAGCAAGTTTTGTTATGCTCAATAGCCATGAAATACACTCACAAGGGCTAGTGAAGCTTGATATTCACTAGGTGAGCCCCCAAGACAAAGATGAGAAACACACACTAGGTCTACAAGGTGTGTACTCACAAAAAGGTGGCAGATGGGAAAGTCATGCTAGGTATACAATCTCCCATATGTCAGTCATACCGAAAGTTATACTCATTGATAACTTTGATAAGGTTCCATAAAATGAACATGCTTCACAAGGCTAGAAAGTTGCATTATGCTAGACACTCATGGAATATGAAAACATTTAAATGCAATAAAGTTAAAAACATAATCAAAGGGGTCTTTGCTTAATACATGAGAGGTCTCACCTTAGGAACATCACACTTGACATCACCACCAAGAGAGGACTAGTCAAGTAACAAAAGATTCACGTCTTAGGGAATATTGATCGTAGAATTACCACCAAGAGGAATGCCATATGCCGAGAAGGGTCACACTCTTGTAGAATATCAAGCATAATATCACCACAAAGAAGACACTTCACATAGATCAAGAAAGTGACACTTTGAATAAAATTTCTCACTTTCTAGGAGATGTATGCTATCATTACTAAGAAGGGGACATGAAAACAATCAATGAGGGACAATATGATCCCCACTTAAAATGGAAACATACTTTCTACGTTGGTATTTTAAGTAGAAAGAGAGGAAGAAGGGATCCTTGAAAAGAATGCACATCTCCAAAAACTAGTTATCCTTGCCCCCCAAGCATAGAGACAAGGACTATCATATTGCTGCCATGAATTTAAATATGGTTGCACTTAAGATTGTACCACCATGAATGGCAATGTGTAAGACACTTAAAGCTACCAATGCCACATAGTGACGAGCAACATGATAAGATAAATATCATTATTGATAAGAGGAATCAGGTTTATCAACACAAAGAAGAGCACCACAATCCTTAAGATGTTGAATTATGTTACTTAAGGCCTTGCATTCATTGGTTGAATGACCATCACATTCAATGATACGTATAAAATGAGATTTTGTTGTAAAATTTCTTTTGTGGTCTTGGAGGGAGAGATGTCAAGTGAGCTTGGAGAAGCCTCGACAAGGTAATCTCTTGATCAATAATAGAAGATGTTCCTTTCTTTTGTGAAAAATACACTTCTTGCTTACTACAAGGTGTCATACATACACGCGACTCTCTAGGTTTAGATTGTGGGATTTTGTATTCTCCCTTAAAGGAGGGTGTAACATCTAATGAACCCCAATCATCACTAAGACATATGTTTAAATATGAAACAATATCATGAACATGATGTATATTTTTCCTAGGAGTGTTTTACATGATAACATTGATATTAAGCAAAGGTTTCTTTGATTCTTTCATTTATTTTGAAGGAAATAACCAAGACCTCTTGTTTTTTCTTGTGGGGTAAGCTCTATAGGGATACAAATACCTTGTTCTTTAACACCACATCCTTTTCCATTAAATCCAAGTTGTTTCAAAAGTTCGTAACCCCTTCCATAACGTTCTTTCATTTATTTTGAAGAAGATGGTTTCTCATGATCACACTCATCATATGTAGATGTATAATTATTGTTTTCCTCTTCTTTGCTAAAAGTTGTGGACTCACATGATTTTGATGACTCAAATTGTGTTGATATTATGGTAGCTTCTTTCTCTTTCCCTAATTTGTGTGTAATCTTGTATTCTCCCATGACTATAGGTGTAAAATCTAAGGAACCTCAATCATCGTCTAATAGTTTCGAGATTGATGACAAACACTTTTCTTGTTCTTCTTCTTGCACTATTTCTACTTTTGAAGTTGGTATCAATGTTCTCAAAGGACTTTTCACTCCTACAATTTGCAAATAATTTTCTAATTGTAGGGCTAGCTTTGATTGTGTGAACCTTTTTTTCGTAAGTGTACTTCACTAGATGATGTAACGTTGAAGGTACCAAATTCATTGCATAAATCCATGGTATACCCAAGAGAAGATCATATGAGAGTTCTTGAGTCATGATATGAATAGGAGTTTTCAACGTAACCCTACCAGCTTTAACAGGTAATGTTATCACACCAAGTGGTTGTTTTCCCACATTATCAAAACCATGAATAAATGACTCAACTGGTTAAATTTTATTCTTGTCCACTCCAATTTTATCCAAAAGGTTAGCACTACAATTAGTGAGCATTGATCCAGTGTCAACAAGGGTACGTTTACTTCCAAACTTGGTACTACCATTCTTAAAACTAGCCACTATCATCAAAGCATCATTTTTTTTTTCATTTCCAAATGGGGTAATTCACTTTGATGAAAGATAATTTCCAAATTAGGAAAGTTCATATTCTCAATCATAGTTTCCATATCATTTGGTTGTGCACTAGGAGGGATGATAACTTGTTGCAAATCATTTTTAAGCATGCCATGGTAAAGGGGTGACATATGAATCAAATCCCAAAGGGATATCTTAGTAGGAGGGTTATGAAGTTGTTCCACAAGATCATACTCCTTTACACTATGCAAAGGAAAATGAGGAGCACTAGGCAAAACAAGATGAGGTAGTGGTAATAAAGTAGGTATGGTTTGTGGTTGCCTATTATTCCTTGTATTATATGTGTGAGCAATGGTATGATAACTTGGTTGTTGCTAAACATTGTTACTAGTGAGTTACCTTGCAAAATTTAAGATAAGTGTTGGAGGTTTTGGTTGGTGTTGAGGTGGTCCTCTGATAAGAAGTGGCTTATGAGATGAATTGGGAGGTCCAACAATTAGAGGAATCTTAGGAGGTCCAGAAGGAGTGTTTGGAGGTCCTATAATAAAGGGATATCTAATGGACACTTGTGTGTTCATAGCCTCATCAAATGTGAATCCTTTTTGATGATTTTTTAATAAGGTGGGATTGATGGTTGACTTAGCCTCTTCATATATATTGTATTTTGAAAGAAATGTATCTATGATATCATCTTCATTTGGAACAATATCTTCCCAAATGGGAGAAGAATTGGGAGAGGGATAAACACGATTCTCATAATTCTAAATGATTGTATCTCCTTTCACCAAGATACCTTCGTTATAAGTAGGAGAAGTATCAGGAAAAGAGAAACTATGGTTTTTATTATTGTCCATGATTACACTCTCTTTCCCTAAATCACTCACAAGCAGGAGAGATGTTGGGAGATGAATGGAGACTAGGCAAGGTGATGTTAAGAAATGTGTCAATGATCTCATCCTCCTGTGTCGTATATCCTCCCAAGTGGGGGAAGTAGGGGGAGGGAGAAACAAGACTCTCATGATTCTCAATGATTGTATCTCATTTCACCAAGATACCTTCGTCAAAAATGTGAGAGGTATCAAGAGAAGAACAAATATAATTGTCATGATTGTCTATGCTTGCATCCTCCTGTATTATAACATTCTTACAAATCTGATGGATATTAGGAGAGTAACTAACATGCTTGTCAAATGTTTTATTATGCTCATAATTAGGGAAAATAGAATCATACAAGTCATGTGATACTCTATGAAAACCATATGTTTGAAAAGGAAATATGCTTCTATTTGTGAAAAAATGAGAACTAATCTATCCAAAATATGCAATGCTTCAAAAAATGAACACCATTTTCCTACAAATCTAATGATTTTCAATACTAGAATGAAAAAAAAATCATAAATTTGCAATAAATCAAGCAAAATGAAACCTTTTCTTACACATACCATAACATTTTTTTAGAATCTCAAAACAAACTTCTGCAAGTTGGAACAAACTAATGATACAAAGATAAAATATTGTGTAGAAGCTATTTGAGACACCTGTACAAAGACAAGTTCACCCAAGGGTGGATGGGTCCTTGTACAGGGTTCTAAAAAGGGAAAATTTGAAGTTTTTTTTGTTGTTATTTGACATTTCTTTTTCTAGTTACAAACAAGTTAATTAGTGATGGTTTTTCCAAATTTTTAGATGAAATGGAAATGCAATTTTAATGACAATGTATAAAAAAATGACAAATTTTTGAATGCAAATTTTTAGATGTAAAATGTAATATTTGACTAATTGTAAGGTGCAAAATTATGAAAATAATTATTTTTTGCAAATTTTAAACAAAACTATCCAATTTTTCACTTGTTTTTGAGCTAAAATGAAAGATGCAATATGCATGCAATGAACAATTTTAGATTTTAACCACTTAATAAATGTTGAATATGAATGTATATCTAATCTAAATATGACTATAACAAACCCTAATGCAACCTATGATGCAATATGGAATGCAATGTTTTTGAATTTTTATGACTTTTTAGAATGCAAAGATGAAACTCTAATTAAGAAATGCAAACCAATGCAATACAAATCTAAACCTAGGGTTTGAAGGACTTCCAATTTCAATATGTTTATAGTGCAAGAATGTCAGGTTCACCAAAATGTAACATAGAAGAAAATTGGGTATTATGTCCCAAGTGTCTAGAACAATAGGATCTAGGTGCCTTTCTCTAAAATTTCATTAGGAAAGAGATCACAAGATGCAAAGATTGACTTTCAACCTTGAGGTGAGCCAATCTAACCTTGGATCTTAGTTCCTTAGGACAATAGGAAATATCCAAGATAAATTTTGAATAATTTAAAATGCTCAAACAAAGTGAATGATATAACTTAATGCATAAAAAAATTCTCAAAAATACAAAAACAAAAATGTTAGTTTGCAAGTGGATCTGGGAAGTGTAGCGTGGTATGTACCTTCCCAAAATATCTCATTTCAACCTTTGTAGGGGGAGAATGAGTCCTTGTAGGGGTGTCCTGGTCAACTTTTAGAGTCCTCTAATGCAAAATCTTAGCTTCTATTTGGTCTTGGTTTCACTGTCTAACAACCAAAAATAAATTATAAATATGAGTTTATGTGACTTGACAACAATGAATGTAATAAATACAACAATGAAAAATTTCTCCTTTGATCAAATTTTAGTTCTTCACCTATAAATCTACATATACAAAGAGAGAAGAAAAAAATATTTTTAGATGAATGGGGGTTTGTCTCAGTCAAACCCCATGTTGGTAATTAAACTTTGATAATGGAATAATGTTGAAATGAAGGAATTGATGAATGAACACTTGATTGTTACAACTCACCAAACCCTTAATGGTTTCCCTTAGAGGACTAAATTCAAACACATCACTCTAAGGCCTAGATCTTGCATGAATTGGCTTGATTGAATGATTGATTTGATGCTTGAATGCTTGAAACCTACATCACAATGTTAGCTCCAAAACAAGATATGAACACACATGAACCTTGACATGATGATATGATCTTGATTTTTGTTGTAAATGACTAATAAATCTTCTCTTTAATGCTCTTGACAATAATATTTTCTCATGTGAAGTCTTGATAATGTTGATTAGATTTGAATTGATAAAAAAACCTTGTATTTATAGGTATTTTTCTAATTTCCCAACAATTAGATTCCAAAAACTAACACTTGAACTTGAATTTGAATCATTAAAATACCATAAAAAACATATTAAAAAATGGGTCTTGGCACTTAAAGGGGACCCACTCGCACTTGGGAAAATGGGTCCTGGGCCCTAAGTCCAAGACACACATGATCCAAGATGTTTTAATAAATGATGGAAATTGTTTAATATGGGTTTCCTTTTCAGAAAATGGGAATAATAAGGCTTTGGAATGCATAATTTGTTCAATTAGAGGCTTAATTAGGTCCAATTAATTAAGGGGATGCAAACATAGTGTGAAATTGTAAAGGATATATAATTTTCTACACTGCACCAATTAAAAGGAAAGTCGAGTGCGGAAACTCTTCCCTAATGCAAATCAATCAAGGAAGAGGTTGCAAAACTTTATTTCAAATATTTATCTTTAACAATTTCTCTTAAGAATACACATGCAATTAATTAATTTCATATTTAAACCATTAAAACACATAACATAGAATTTTGGGAAAATCCTTTCGAGTTAAATCCCACACACCAAAGTGTAGATCAATTGTATTTCAAGTAAAATATATTACAATATAATTTTTAGATTATATGCTCTTGCACGTGTTGTTTCATTGTGATACAAATATAGAGTGAATCTGGCAACATAATGAAATCTCAAAAAATTATAATCAAGCTCTACAAACAAATACACTAAGGAATCAATATATACTTCTCATACATGGGCATAGTGCTTTTTCATGTGTCAATCTCATAGTCATTGCATGCATGTAAACTAAAAAATAACAACATACACAAGTTCCAAGTGAGTCAATTAGAAACCTATCAAACAAGCACATACATGCACCAACATGCAACAACATGCAAGGCTTGCCACTCCAAAAATCAAGCAACCTCACATATTAGGCTCCCATAGAGAAAATTATAGATTTATTGCCAAAATATAACTCACCCACAACTCCTAGTCACTCTGAGTGACAACTCAGTCTTTGTTAAGCAAGTTTCCTCTTCAAGCTTTAGTGAACAAGTCAACAACATGGCACATGGCATAAGGGCACTCCTCCTTGAGGTTTTTACAATTTACAATGCTCAAATGATTCCCTAGATGACAAGTGTCACCTTTCCTTGTCTTCACTTTCCTGAAGAGATAAACACTCACACAAGCAAACCCCACCAATACTTATTTCCAAAATACATTGCCACATGTCAACATGGCACCCATTTTAGATGTAGAAACAATTTTCTTTTCCCAATGGAGCACCCATGTGACATGTGTCACAAATTTTCCTTCTCACACCTTGCATGTAGGATGCCAACTCCCCGTTGGGTCCCACAAGGTGACTTAGCAATTTGGAAACAAATATTATTGCATTTAATAAATTAAATCAGCAATTTAGAGGCAAACAATTAATAAATTAATCAAGGGTCTCACTAAGGTTGAGACACCTTAATCCCAACACTCTTTTGGTAACAAGTAATTTTTCCACTTGCATAAAGCTTGAACTTCTATCCTAGGACTACTAGCTATAAAGAATATTGTTTCCTATATTTACTTAATTTATTGTTGAAACACACTATTAGTCTACACTCTTGGATCATGACTATGCCACTTTCTTTCCTACTCCCATCACAATCAATTTGAAAAACCTTAGAGAAATTTTGGAGTGCAAGCATTGACTACTCTTTCATTTTCTTCTATAAGAGTTCAAAACTCTTGGCAACAATAATCATCCACTCAAATGTACCTTTCTACTATAATAAATCAAGGATATACATATACCACTAAATTTCTTGATAAGTTCATATAAAATCTCACAAACCTATGAAAACCTTGAACTTCCATTGCACTCTTTGGTTTTGTCCATTCAACAAAGGTGGAATTCCTATTGGTCCATAAACAATCCATATTGAGGTATAGTGAATACCAAGTATGTCAATTCCTTCTTCATGAAACTACATTTCTTCAAGAGCACATGTAACTTTTCACTCCTCAAATGTGTAAAGACTTGCTACATGTATGCAAGATTATCTTCTCTCATCTTATTGAACACTAAAATGTCATGCAAACATATGACAATAAATTTTTCCTAGAAATGGACTCAAAAATTTATTCATCAACCTCATGAACCTACTTGGTGCATTGGTCAATCCAAATGGTATTAGCAAGCATTTGTATTTCTTTGGTTTTGAATGTATTATTCCACTCATCTCCTTAGATTTTAATCTAATCATAGGCACTCTTGAGATAAATATTTGAAAATTGTTTTTCACCATTGAAACAATCCATTAGGTCATCCATGAATGACAATGAAAACCTATACTTGATCATGATCTTGTTGACAATGTGGGAGTTTTAGAAATTCTCCATTTTCCACCCTTTTGTAGTGCAAGTACTAGAGGAACTATACAAGGGCTCATGATTTTCAAAATTAGACATGTTTCTAGTAGTAATTCTACTTGTCTATTTACTTTACTACTCATAATAGGGCTCATCTTGTTTGGTGTTTTGTTTAATAGAGTTGAATTGAGAATTTGATCCATGCAATGGGATATTTTTTACACCAATAATAATTCTCTTAAAATTCCTTTATTACATTAGGAAAATATTGGAGATGTGCCTCAACTTCTAGCTGCTCAAAGATGTGTGGCTCAATTTTATGTGGTTCCTTATACACAATTATGAATACTAGCACATAACAATCCTTCAAGTACCTCACTTCCTTGAGAAAATCTTGTGTTGAGAATAACATCCATTTTTCATATGTTCTTTCTTCTTCATCCTTCATTAATAATAAAAAATCATATCCTTCATTATGTTGGTCTTTTTCTTTCATTATGGATCATACATCTATTGTACTACTTACGTAACAACACAATATACAACCATCTAAATCACATCACAACACACTTCATCTATGTATCATCTTATTTGGAATGTCACTTGACACTATTCTCTCATTTGATGAACATATTTTTTCTTCCATTATGGATCATAATTTATCATATTGTGAAGGTCTACCTAACAACACACAACATGCAACCATCAAAATTACTTGCAATAAACTTCATCTACATATCCTCAAATGTAAAATACAAATTGACACCATTATTTCATTGTGAGATTATGTCCCTTTTGTAACCAAGAGGATTTGTATGACATGGTTAATGTGACAATTTTAAACCCCAACTTCTAAATCATCTTTTTGAACACTAAATTATTTGTGTTACCACCATTACTTATCAACTTGCAACATTTTCATCTCAACTTACACTTAGTGCAAAATATACTCTTCAATGTTGGATAATTCAAGTTCATAAACAAATCTAAATCACCCCCCGCGCCGCCCACCCCCACCCCCAAAAAAAAAGAAAAAAGGTAATGGTTTTGGTATTTTTTTAGGTGAAATGACATATTTAAGAAAACCATAGAGTTAAAAGAATGTTCTAGTTGAATTTATTATTAGTAGAAACTTATAGTGCATCTTTAGTAACAATCAATTTCACTTCAACAACAACCTAAAACATATTTAGAAGCAATCATATGTATAACTTCAACAACATCATAAATTCATTTAAACAACATTATAACTTTGACAACCATTTAGATGAACTCAACAAGAAGTTGTGAATTATTATTGGTAGAGGCAATTTTTTATGGCATGGATCTTAGAGGATGTTTGGAATAATATTCATTAAAACCAACTTCTTTCAAACCTCTATTTGTCAAAATGGATCACACAACTTTAATAATTGATTCTATTCATGTGACAATATTTTGTCAAAAAATTGGCAGTCACTTAAGCTTCATTTTAAATTTTAATTTGGATTGAGTAGAATCATTATTTTTTGTATCTAAATCATGTGTGATGGTGATTTTATTCTTTCAATTCATCATGAGTCGTTTAAGGAAAATGAAATGATCAAAACCTCCACAAACAAGAAATTTGGACATAAAACAAGTGGATAACTTGTTCTTGAAAGGGAAAATACTCTAAATCATGGGAAACAAGTAATATTCATGTATGGGAAATGAAACAATGAGGCAAGCTATGAGAATAGGAGTGTTAATCATCTAAAGCACAAAGAGAGACACTGGAAAACATAAGAACATAAGAAAATAATAAGTTGAAGAAAGATTTACCAAATAGTTTGTCCATATAGAATAATAGAATAGATTCATGTCATTTTATGTTTTTAAAAACTAGGGAATTTTTATTTTTTAGCATTACTATAAAATATTAAAGGTTGATTTCAATTTTAATGAAATTAAATTTGATTATTGTTCATTTGGAGTGTGCAATTATTGTTTAAGTTTTTTTAAGTTACTAGCTTGGGTTGTCTTTAACTAGGAATCCAAATCTAAACTACACCAAGTGGTATATTATCAAGGTTTCTTATTGGGTTGCATCTTGAGAAAGCTTTAGAAGATTTGTTGTGGATAAGTAAATCTTGCAACTATAGAGCGTTGAACACCCAAAATACTAAGAGGGGAGGTGAATTAGTATTCTCTTAAACTATTCAAGCATTAAACATCCAATTACCAAAGAATATTCAACTGTAATGAAGAAAGAAAGCATGAAACATTTACATCACATAACACATGAACACCAATATTTTTTTACGTTGAAAACCCAAAATGGGAAAAACCATGGTGAGGGTTAGCTCACAATATATTATAATTGGTTATAGTGTATTTACAGAAGTGTGCACTGTAGGTAGACTCACTGTCCACAAAATAAAAGATATAAGAGAGATGGTGGCTCACAACCTATTTTGAACTGTTACAATTGCATCTGACATATGCATGAATACAGTCCCATTGAAGCACAATAAACAATCTTTATCCAATTTCAATTCAACACTCTGCCTTGCTCTTCATTTGCAGAACTCTGATCTTCAACTCAACATTCACAACTTAACTTCACTTTGCTCTGATGATATTCGCATGTAGAACATTCACAACACATATCATATATTCATGTCATCCATCAAAACACCAAAAATATCTAACATATATATCCACATCAAACATAACATCAATTAGGTTGGCCTAATTAGATGTAACACCTAAAATATAACTTATTGGATCAAAACATTTCATACATATCTTGCGCCAAGATACAAAACTCAAAACAACTTACAATAGGTTGGCATGGACCTATAATTGATCCCACATAAGACTGTAATACTTATTTAGCCTTCACATACCTTCAAGCATATTAGGTCGGCACCCCATAAGACCTAATAGAAAAATCCTTCAAATGTGTATCCACGTCTTGACACGTGGACCTCAAAACTCGATGCCAACTTGAATTCATACTCTATTTCCATCTGGAAACTTATCTTCAAGAGCACAAATTCAAAAACTCATCCATGAATACATGCAAAATATCCCACATAGTTGCACTATAGAAAACAATTGTAATTTTCCAAGACAAACTTTGTTACTCATAACTTTCAAACCACTTTTCAAAACATGATGAAATATTAGAATTAGATACATCTAACATCCACCAAAATTATGTTAGAAGTGTAGAGTGAAATCTTCATTTGCGGAGTGGTGCAGACCCAAAAACTAGCGCACTGTAACACTGTATACACATAATTGACATTTAGTCAATTTCCCATTACAACTATCTTTACTGGACCAAAAAACTATGCAAAAATGTCTTCCTCAAAAGCTCTCAAAAATCTATTAGAACTAATAAAAATGATCTGCAACTAAAATCTTCACATAATTTTCAATGTTGACATCAATGACAACACTACAACACACCGTTATGTACCTTCCATGATCATGTTTCCAAACAACATCATCAATGACATTCTTCCAACATAGAGAGCAATGAGGAGAAAACACGGTGCATAGAGGAAGACTAAGAGCACCTAGGGTTGGATATATAGTAAAGTTGTTGAGAGGTATTACAAATAGAATTGAAACAATGGAGGCAACACAAATAAGAGTGGATGTTAAGAATGTAAGTGATGATGAAGAAGAAGCTAAAGGGAAATAACTTGAAGTATAAGACTTGATAAATGAACCTAAAATAGTATTTTAAAAATCTATTTCAAAGATGGGTAGTAAATCAAAGTTATGTGTTCCCTACTGCAATGTATTTTTAATCCCTAAGGAGATTATATGTTGTATTATATAAAATGTAAAATAATTTTGATGACTACTCAATGGAGGATCCTAAGAAATTAAAATTCATTTGTACCAAGTTGAAAGGTCATGCATCATTATGGTGGGATCATGTATAGAGAGACAAAGAAGAGGAAAGGAGACAGTTAAATTTTGGGATTAAATGGTTGCAAAGTTAAAAGCCAAGTTCCTACTAAATTATTATCAAAAAAATTTATTCAAGAAATTGCAAAACCTAAAGCAAAAGGAGATGAATGTGATTTAGAATATACAAAGGAATTTTTCAAGTTCAACATTCAAGTTTTCCATGTAAAGGATGACATAAAAAAGATGTTAAGGAATGTAAGATGAATCCACAAATATCTTCAAGATTACTTTAGTATGATTAGATTGAGGTCGGTAGAATAATCCTATCAATATGCTTTGGAGGTGGAAGAGAATTTGGCAATGCAACAACAAAACAATTCTAGAGGAAGAGAACAATCAAATATTGGTAGAGGACAACACACAAATGCAGGATATTTCATCAATAATTATAATAATAATTACAATTGAAACAAAAGAGAAGGAGGTTATTATAGAAGAGGAAGAAGAAAATTATTTACTAGAACTTGTTATAAGTGGTGAGACGTTGGCCACTAGGAATTTAATTGTCCACAAATATAGTAGAATGACAAAAATAAATGAGACATGAAATCATATAGCCCAAGTGAATTAGGAGAGTGTTGCTTCAGCCAAGGACATGAAGGGACCAAAGAAAGGATAATGTATCTTGATGAAAGGAGTGTTGTTAAAACTAGCTAAGGAAAAGAATGAGACAAAACTAAACAATAATTCATTTAGAGTTGTACATAAATTTGAAGATAAATGGTACAAAGTAATTATTGACAATAGAAGCATGTATAATTTTGTGCCTAAAGAGATGGTAGATAATCTTGGATTGAAGATTCCATTGAGATTCAAACCCATTCAAGGTCTTGTGGTTATGAAATTGGCATCAAATCCTGATAAGTGAGAAATTCTCATTAATATTTCAAATTGGTTCATATAAGGATGGGATTTTATGTGATGGCATTCCAACTTATACTTGCCAAGTTTTTTTGGAAAGCCATGGAAATTCGATATAGAGGATATGCATTAAGGTAGGATGAATATCTACAATTTTGTGAAGGATATGAAAGAATTTAGATTGAGTTTATTAAAGTACAAAGAGGAAGAAGTGGAAAATAGTCAACAACCCAACAACAAAACATCAGCAACAAGGTTGAACAACCAAAAACAATAGCAAAACTACAACATTTTATCAAGAACATTGGTAGAGGCCATATTGTTAGAAAATTGTTTTTCAACTTGCTGGCTTGTATCTCTGTTAAAGAATTAGCATTTTTTACCTTTGCTTTGGTCGATCACTGGAGTTTGTAACTTAAGAACCTTGTCGCAAAGTTTGGAAGTTTTGTAACTTCCAATTGGCCGATCTCCTTCATTATCACGGAATTTGGAAAGTTTCTAACCTGTAGAGGAAGTTACGAAGTTCAAGGTTTCTCTGACTGGGCGACAGTGGTATTGGCTTGTCGCGGGGATCAAGAAAGTCCTAACTTGTATGTAGTGGTTATGAAGTTAGTATTTTGAGCAACGCGCTAATGGGTGTTTACTTCGGTGGGAATGCCGATGGTTGTTTTGACCACGGGTGTACGAGTGAGTTGGTAACAAAAGGACTAACTCAAGGATACCTAAAGTCTTCGGGATTTTCTTTATAAACTATTGACTGTTAATATTCCGCGTCAATGTGGGATAATGTCGATGGTTGAGCTTCTTGGTAGTTAAGTGAACCAAATTAGTTTGAATAGTAGATTCCTAGAAATTGAAGGGTTGAAGGTTGTATAGTAGGGAAATGACAGAGTGGTTGGTGTTGTGTGTTGAGAGAGAAGGAAAAATATTGGTCTCAGTTGAGCGTATTGTATGTTAGAAGAACATTGTAACAATGTTGCGATTGACTATGGTTGGCCGATTGTATAGCTGTTGTGTGTTATTAGAGAAAAAATACTTGTGAAGAAAGGATCTATAACTTTACTATAATTTGTTTTTACTGTGAATAAAGTGGTCTTTCTTTGCTGGTGGTTTTTTCTCCTGAAATGGTTTTCCCACGCAAATTTGGTGTCCATTCTCTATTGATATTATTTTATATTCTATTCTTTCCTTTTACATGTGAATCTTAATGCTCTGTAATTTGGAATTGAAAGTACTCCTAAATTATTCCCCTGTGAATTGACATTAGGAAAGCGTTTTTTGCACTAGAGCCTTTCCTTACACGTGGTATCAGAGCCTAGTCAATTGTGTTATCCTTGTGGGTTGGGTTGGTTTTTTGTGTCAACTCTAAAGTGGGAGTTTTGTAGAAACTTGGTAATCTCGATTATAGATTAAGATGGCATGCACTTCAGGAAAGATTGAAATTGAGAAATTCAATGGTAGCAATTTTGAGTTGTGGAAACTCAAAATGGAAGATTTGTTGGTGGATCATGATCTTTGGCCTATTGTGTCTAGAACAAAACCCTCAGGCATGAAGCAAGAAGATTAGGATCTTATAGATAAAAAAAACAAAAGGGTTGATAAGACTCTGTTTGGAAGACTTTGTTCTCCTAAACGTTCATGAAGAGAAATCTGCATCTTCTTTGTGGAAGAAGCTTAAAGACATTTATCAAGGCAAGTCCTTTGTGAATAATTTTTTCTTAAGGAAGAAGTTATACTCTTTGAAGATGGAGGAAGGGGCATCTATGGCTGATCATCTGAATATGTTTAACACGTTGATTGCTCAGTTAACATCTGTGAATGTGAAAATTGATGATGAAGATCATTGTATGATCTTGTTGTATTCTTTGCCTGATTCTTGGGATCATTTAGTGATGGCGATTGGGAGCATGACAACTACTTTCAAGATGGAAGATGTGGTTGCTTATTTTTGTCAGAAGAGATGAGAAGAAAATCTTCTAAGATGGTGAAGGAGGCTCTTGTTGTTCATGCAGATTCAAGGAGAAAGGCAAGAAGAAGGACAAGAAGTCTAAATCTAAATCTAAAGGGAGATCAAAGTCCCCTGGAAAAAATTCCAAGGTGAAGTGTTGGAATTGTGGGTAGCCTGGTCATGTCTGAAAGGATTGCAAAGAGGAGAAAAAGAAGAAGAACTCTTCTGATAATGATTCTTCTTAGAGCGACGCAGATGCCTTCATTGCAGCCTTGGAAACTCAGGCATTAGATGATGTATGGTTGATTGATTCTAAAGCATCTTTCCATATGACATCTCATAGAGATTGGTTCACAAAGTATGAAGAATACAATGGTGGAAAGGTGTATTTAGCAAGTGATTCATCTGTGGAAATTGTTAGTCGTAGAAGAGTCAAAATTTAGTTTTTTGATGGAAGAATTAAGGGAATTGATGGCGTAATGCATTTACCAGGTCTAGCTTAGAATTTAATTTTTGTAAGCAAGCTGAATGATGTTGGAGTGCAAGTCTTGTTCTCTAGTAATGGCTGCAAAATGACTAGAGGCTTGATGGTGTTGGCTAGGGGTGCCCGAATTGGTACTCTGTACAAGTTGGACACAATTGTTGTTCAATGTAACAGTGTCTTTGCAAAGTCACAAAAGGCTATTTGTGTAAAGGAGACTGAAACTCCTATAGGGGCTAATTCTTTGGAAGTTAAACTTCCTCCAAAGAAGACTATGCTCTGGCATCATAGGCTCGATCATATTGGTGAGAAAGGATTAAAAGCCTTGAAAAATAAAAACCTGGTTGAGGGGCTTGAAGATTGTAACCTAGAATTTGAATTTTGTGAACATTGTATGTATGGAAAACATCATCATGTTTCTTTTTACTCTATTCCTCATAAATCTTCTGGTGTTTTGGATTATATTCACTCTGACATTTTTGGTCTAGTAAATGTTCCTTCGCTATCAAAATCAAGATATTATGTTTCCATTATTGATGATTATTCAAGAAGGGCATTTGTATATTTTCTAAAAAGTAAATCAGAAGTGTTCAGTTGATTTAAAGAGTTCAAGAACTTGGTTAAAAATCAAACTGGTTAGAAAATAAAATGCTTGAGAATGGATAATGGTGGTGAATTTTGCTCTGCAGAATTTGAAAGGTATTGTAAGGACCATGTAATTAAAAGGCATAAAACAACACCTTACACTCTGCAAAAAAATGGAGTTGTTGAAAGCTTAAACAGGATGTTGATGGAGAGAGCAAGAAGTATGTTGAGCAATGTTGGGCTAGAGCAGAATTTCTAGGTTGAGGTTATAGCTACAGCATGTTACTTGGTAAATCGATCTCCTTCTTTGACACTTGTTGACAAAATTCCTATGGAAGTTTGGTCTAGTAAGAAGCCCTCTCTGAGACATGTTCGTTTCTTTGGCTGTGAAGCATATGTTTATGTGTCGAATGAGAAGAGAACTAAATTGGAGAACAAAGTTGTTAAGTGTATCTTTATTGGCTACGACATTGGTGTGAAAGGATATAAGCTTTGGAACCATGTGACTGAAAAGGTGGCATACAACAGAAGTGTAATCTTTCATGAGTTGAAACCTTCTTCAATGGATCTAAAGTTAGGAATGAAAGAATTCAAGGAGAAAAATGATTGTGTTGAAATTCCTCTAACACTTGAAAAAGAGGAACAAAAAAATTAGCAGTGTACCTGAATCTGAGGAGAGTTCGAGCAACTCTGAGAGTTGTGAACAAGAAGAAGATACACAACCTCATCCTCAACCCATGAGGAGGTCTACACATAAAAAGTATCAACCTGATAGGTATGGGTTTTCTATGATAGATTCAAACTATTCCTATGATTTAATTAATGGCACTGATGAGCCTAGGACCATTAAAGAGGCAATTAGAATGCCTAATTCAAACTCTTGGTTGGAAGCCATGAATGAAGAAATGGCATCATTAGAGAAGAATGAAACTTGGAGTTTGGTTCCTTTGCCTGAAGGTAGAAAATTTGTTGGTTGTAAGTGGGTGTTTAAGAAGAAGACTAGTTTGAATGGAAGTGTTGAAAAATATAAAGCGAGTTTGGTTGCAAAGGGATATTCCCAGGTAGAGGGAATTGATTATGGAGAAATTTTTTCTCTTGTAGCTAAGCTAGCGTCTATCAAATTTCTTTTGTCACTTGCAGTAGTGTATGACTTAGAGATTAAATAGATGGATGTTAAGAAATTTATATGTCCCATCCTGAGCACTTTGTAGAAAAAGGTAAAGAAAATATGGTTTGTAAGTTAAAGAAATCTATATATGGTTTGAAACAGTCGCCTAGAATGTGGTACTAGAAGTTTGACACATTTGTCTTGTCACTAGGTTTTGTATGATTGAAATCTGATCATTGTGTATATTACAAAGCTGAGAATGATCGTATTTTAATTATTTCCATGTATGTGGATGATATGTTATTCATTGGGAATAGTAAGTTTATTATTGCTGATCTAAAATCTCAGTTGTCTGCAAAGTTCAAAATGAAAGATCTTGGTGCAGCTAGGTATATTCTAGAGATGGAAATAACCAGGGATAGAAAGAGAATAAAGCTTTGGCTTAGCCATAGTAAGTATATTAACATTGTTCTGGAGAGATTTAGTATGACTAATTGCAAGCAGCTAGTTGTTCCAGTTTTGCAGGGAACAAAGCTATCTGTTGAAGATTGTCCAAAATATCCTACTGAGATGGAGGACATGACTAGAGTGCCTTATGAAAGTGTAGTTGGAAATTTAATGTATGCAATGGTCTATATAAGGCTAGACATTTCCCAAGTAGTGGGAGTTCTTAGTCGGTTTATGGTGAATCCAAGAAGGCCACATTGGGATGTTGTGAAAAGAGTTTTTAGATATTTAAAAGGTACATCACAATACACTTTGTGTTATCATGGTAACTTGTTTGGATCACAACATTCTCTCAGCATTCGAGGCTATGTGGATTCTAATTTGGAAAGGGACATTGATAGTTGGAGATCCACCAGTGGATATATTTTCATGTTGAATGGTGGTGTAATTAGTTGGATGAGTAAGCGGAAGACTATAGTTGATTTATCCACTACTAAAGCTGAGTACATGGCAGCAACACACACCTGCAAAGAATTTGTATGGTTTAAACATTTGTGTTCAGATGTTGGGTTCAGTGCAAGACAAATTTTAATTTGTTGTGACAGTCAGAGTGCTATTTGTTTGGTGAAAAATCTAACTTTCCATGCCAGGACAAAACATATTGATGTGCAGTATCATTTTGTATGAGATATGGTGGAGGATGGAAAGGTTTATTTAGAAAAAGTGGATACTCTGGAAAATGTTGCAGATGCATTGACAAAGCCCATGAGCACAGATAAGTACAGGTGGTGTGTTAGTTCGATGGGCCTTGGAGCCCATGACCTTCATTAACTTCGAGTTTAGAGGAAGCCAACAAGTCTTTGTCAAGTGGGAGATTGTTAGAAAATTGTGCCTCAACTTGCTGGCGTGTATCTCTATTAAAGACTTAGCATTTTTTACCTTTGCTTTGGTCTTCATTATCAGTCAATAATTGGAGTTTGTAACTTAAGAACCTTGTCACAAAATTTTGAAGTTTTGTAACTTCCCGACTGGCTGATCTCCTTCATTGTCATGACATTTGGAAAGTTTCTAACCTGCAGTGGGAGTTACAAAGTTCAAGGTTTCTCCGATTGGGTGGTAGTGGTATCCGCTTGTCACGGGGATCGGGAAAGTCCTAACTTGTATGTGGCAGTTATGAAGTTAGTATTTTGAGTGACACGCCAATGGGTGTTTACTTTTGTGGGACCATGCTAATGGTTGTTTTGACCACGGGTGTACGAGTGAGTTGGTAACAAAAGGGATAACTCGAGAAATACCTAAAGTCTTTAGGCTTTTCTTTATAATCTATTGACTATTAATATTTTGTGTCAATGTGGGATAATGTCGATGGTTGAGCTTCTTGGCAGTTAAGGGAACCAAATCGGTTTGAATAGAAGATTCCTAGAAATTGAAGGGTCGAAGGTTGTATAGCAAGGAAACAACCGACCAGTTGGTGTTACATGTTGAGAGAGAAGGAAAAATATTGGTCTCGGTTGAGCGTACTATATGTTAAAAGAACATTGTAATAGTGTTGCGATTGACTGTGGTTGGCCAATTGTATAGTTGTTGTGCGCTATCAAAGAACAAATACCTATGAAGAAATGATCTGTAACTTTATTGTAATTTGTTTTTACTATGAATAAAGTGGTCTTTCTTTGGTGGTGGGTTTTTCTCCTGAAAGGGTTTTCCCACGTAAATTTGGTTTCCATTCTCTATTGATATTATTGTCTATTTTGTTCTTTCCTTTTACGTGTGAATCTTAATGCTCTATAATTTGGAATTAAAAGTACTCCTAGATTATTCCCCTATGAATTGACATTAGAAAAGTGTTTTCCGCACTAAATTCTTTCCTTACACATATTTTCAGCAATGACCCCCTCGTGCATCTCGCCCACATCCTTCAACTCCTCAAACAAAATGGAAACCCTTTTCTTAGTCTTACTCCTCATTCTTAAGCACAAACCAGCCTCTAAATTCTCCTCCACATTGGGGTCAATATCCTGAATATTCTCCTCCAAATTAATGCGGTTAACTTCCTTAATGTCCTTCTCATGTTCTCCTAGATCTAGAGACTTTCCAATCCACTTTATAGCTTTCTCATTTAAAATAGAGAGACCCTTAGCACTAGATTTCAAGGACTTGTTACTAATACAAATAATAGTCTACAAATCATCACTAATCTTGCTAATTCTTTCCTCCATAATCACAAACCTCTCCTCAATAGTCTTTTGGACAGGCATTTCCAGGGAGGTTATCATATCCTCGTGACTTTTACCAAGTCTATCAACATCAATAGCAAGTCTATTAAGAATAAAATTCATAGTATTAACCTTACCTTTAATCTACCATTCCTTTTGGTTTTCATGCACTAACACAACACAATCGTCTTGCTAGTTCTTAAGTTGGGAATTGAGCTCCTTCACTTCTGATAAAAGCCACTTCACAAGTGAGAAAAAGTTGCAAGTTTCATCCTCCGCCATTCTACAGAATGGGTCCATGTTAATTTATTCCCAATTGACCAGGGGAACAACATGAGAACCAACATTCTCAATAGCTTCCTCCCGAGCCCCATCTCTGCCCTCCAAATCCTCCTCAATAACGGAATCCTCCACTTCAATAACCTCCACTTTAACATGGTGCTTATCAGGCATATTTGCCAAGTCATCTAGAATTTCAAGCTACTCTGCCTTCACATCACTCCCCTTAACCTACTCAAGATCCATAGGAGAATTAAAATTAGCCTGGTTAGGGCCAACCCCTTGGAACACACCATACCCTCATTTTCCTACTCAATATCCTCCATAGGATGCTCGTTACCCTCAAGTCCATCACCTGAGACATGTTTAACATCAAGAACAAGGGAATTATCCACATCTCTCAAATCATCCATCATCTTCTTGACAACCCACTTCTCTTTCTTGGGGCCTCTTTTCTTCCACTTCACATTCTTCTTCACCGAAGGCACCATAGATTCCTTCAATTTGGTATTAGTTTCATAACCCTTAGACCAGGATTCTAAATCCTCAAAATCATCACCAAACTCACTCTCCTCCTCTGATTGTTCCTTATAATCAAAATCATCTTCCTCAGAATCCCCTTCCAACTCATCCACCGACTCACTAGTATCATACCCTATATTTTTGCCTCTCTTTTTATGAGTTGAGGTCTTAGGATAAATAGGAACCTTCTTCAACTTAATGTGATAAAAAATTAGATTCATAAGGTCTTCATGGAGAATAGCCTTCCTAGGGTTCTTCCTATGATCCTCAATACTAGTTTCCATAGAAAGGAGGTAAAAAGGAAACAAAACCAAAGAATTATGGAGGAAGTGATTTAATAACATGAAGTGATAGCCATAGATAATAGAATACTTACCCTCCAGAGTGAAAAATTGCATAATGGCCAGAGCAATGTCCCTCCAAAGCAGCTGAATAGATTTGTGTGCATACCCACCACTACCAATAAACTTAAGCTTCTTCTTCTCATCACCTTTGAATAAATTGGCTAAGGTTGTCCTAGCTGCAACCCTATCTCTATAAAATTTCATTCCCTTGGAAGGAAGACTAGTAACCTCAGTGATGAATTCCTCATTGATGTTGAAATCCACTCCCTTGTAGCGCAAAACCCTATTGTTCCACCCACTAACAAAAACATCTATCACTTCAGGGTTTGTACCATGGAGCATCAACGAATAGGGGTAGACACCAACCTTCTCTAGATGCTCCCAAACAATTTATTGCTACTAAACTCTTCACAAGAGCTTAGCTCCACTCTGCAATGAGCACCTCCCATGGTGGAATGCAATAGACAACACTTCACTTGCTCTTTGAATTTTTGTAAAGGAAAAATTAGGTGAACAAACCACAAGGAAAAGAAAAAGAAACCCACAAAACATGTGTGCCTTCCAAACCAAGTATTGCCATACCTTATATATCATCCCATTATCTCGCGAACATCTAAAAAAAAATTATTAAAAGAGCATGCACTGAACTCGATGTACAAAAACCAACTAAGGAAGAAATAAAAAATCCTTTCTCCCTTATTAGCCACATCCTTGACATGACAACTGGTCATAATTAGATATTCTCTAACTATTAAGTGGTAAGGAATCATAAGTATTCCAATTAATTTGAGACATCACTCCTAAATTAGCTAACCCATTAGCCAACGAAATAGCTTCCCTGAACACATGAGTAATTCTTACCTCATCAAAAGTGTTAATGATAGAGATTGAGTCATTAATCAGATGGGATATAGACCATGATGAGGGATTACTCTTTAGAAGACACTTTATAATGTTAAGGGAATCCCCTTGAATCCAAAGTTTAGAGACCCCTGAATCCTTAGCCAATAAAAGGCCATGCTAGGCTACTACTTCCTCTGCAAAGTGGTTTGTCTAGATTCCCAAAGTGAGCACCACTGCAGAGAAAAACCTACCATTCTCATCATGTAACACTCCCCCACAACCAACAGGTCTCAAATTTCCCTTTGAAGCACCATTAAAGTTGAATTTGAACCATTCATGAGAGGGATCTTTCCAATGAACCCCCTCCCTAGTGGATTTAATCTTCTTCACTAGAACAAAAAGATCACAAGAAAGATTCCACTGATTTCCCAATAACAAATCATAATTTGAGATAGCAGCCTTAAGACCCAAAGAAGGGAGCACCAAGAATTCAAAGAGAAAATTTTCCTTTATGGCTTCACAAATTTTGAAAGCCAACCTAGAATGAGGGAGCTCCAACTGACGAAAAACATGATTGTTACATTCCTTCCACACTCCCCAAGCCGAATGTAGAAAAATGAGAGAACAAAGCATCAAGAGAGCCAAATCGTGAGTAGGAGCCACCTATTGAAACCATAATTCTGAGATAGAAGTAGGAAACACCCAAGAGATATCCCACTACTAAAAAATATGAGCCCACACATCCCAAGTGTAACTGCAACTAGCCAAAAGATGATAGCAATCCTCAGTAGCTTCTTTACATAAGAAACACCTATTTGGTAGACATTCCCCTTTTCACAAGATTATTGAGAGTTGGGATCTTATCTTGACACAAAATTTAGAAGAATATATTAATTTTAGGAAAAAGCTTCACATTCCACAAATGACCCCAAAAGGGATGGGGGCCAACCAACCGAGTCTAAAAAGAGAAGGCCAAAGAAATAGAAAACTTACCATTAGGAGAAAACCTCCACACCACAGAGTCATCAAGGGAATCAATAGGGATGTGAATCATAGAGAGGAATGTAAAAAGAGGATCCAAATCCCTATTAACCAAATCAAGTCTAATCTAATTACCTTGAAAAATATAATCAGACACAAAAACACCCCATTCCCTGATACAAAAGACTTTAAAAGGGGCTGCGCAAGGTTCATCCTTTAGGGGACCATGACCAATCCACCAATTTTCCCAAAACAAGATCCTCTTGCCATTCCCAAAAACCCATCACAAGCTAGCAACAACAATGGATCAAGCTCTAAGCATGAAATTCCAAGGGGCAGACCCTTGGGGAGGAACAAAACTCTCCCTCAACAAATCTCTATAATTATCCGCCCCCTTCAAATACTTCGAAGAGTAAATAGTGGTCCATTCCTTTTCACTCACAAGAAAATTCCACAACTGTTTCGTCATAAGGGAAGAATTAAAGTCTTTCAGCTTGCACAAACCTAAGCCACCTTGTACTTTCAACTTTTAGACCTCCTCCTAAGATAGAAAATGTAACCTTTTCTTCTCCTCCACCCCATACCACAAAAATATTTTATAAATACCCAAAACCTTCTTGGAATTTGGAACAAGCTTAAAGCATAAACTGGTAGATTCTATAAAGTTGACTCGATTAACTGAATTTTACCAGCTTGGCTAAGAAGGGCACCCTTCCAACTAGAAAGTTTCGAATGAAACTTATCAATGATTCCATTCCAAAAGGAATTTAGAACTCCATTAGAACAAAGAGGAATCCCCAAATAGGTTGAGGGAAGCTCCCCAATTCCACATTCCAAAATACTAGCAATCCCCAATTGATGATGTTCTAGAGTATTAAGAAAAAAATAGTACTCTTAGGAAAACTCACCTTCTAGCCAGAAGTTGCCTCATACTAATGAAGAATAAGATGAATAGATTTAGCCACAATAACTAAAACCTCAACAAGAATAATGGTGTCATCAATAAATTGTTGATGTAAGCAACAAAGCTAACGTGGAGAGGATAAAGGCCTTTGAAGGTCCCATTAGAAACTACCTGAAGAAGAAATATGCCCAAAGACTCCACCATAATGATAAAGAGAAAGGAGATATAGGATCCCCTTACCACAGGCCACGAGAAATTCTAAAAAAGGAAGAAGGTGAACCATTGAACAACATCAAGAATGAAGGCAAATAAATTAATTTCCCAACCAATTGCAAAACCTAGTTCGAGAATCCAAACGCCTGCAGGGTATTGCAAAGGAAATGCCAGTTCAGCCGATCATAGGCGTTCACCAAATCTAACTTTAAAATGAGCCCAAATTTCTTGTTAACTTTGAGAGAGTGAATATTTTCATGCACCATGAGCACCAAATCCAAAATCTTCCTACTCGACACAAAACCGTTCTGCTAAGGCAAGATAATCTTAGGAAGGACCCTTTGCCACCTTGAAGCGAGCACTTTAGAAAAATATTATAGATAGAGTTACATAAACTGGTGGGCCTGAAATCACCAAAATGCTCAGCCCCAAGCTTTTTAGGAATTAACACAATAAACGTTAAGTTCAATTCCTTAAGAAGTTCCCTACTACCAAAAAACTCTTTAGTGGCATTGATCACATCCTTGGCAATAATATCCCAAAAATACTGAAAGAATAACATTGAAAACTCGTCTGACCTAGGAGATTTGGTTCCTTCAAAAGAGAACATGACCTTTCTAATTTCCTCATCAAACGAAATACTAGCCAAGCCCCTATTCTTGTCCTCTGACACCAAGTTAGGAATAACATTAAGAAAGATCTGCTGGAAAATAGGATAAAGAGGGCGATCCTTCGAAAGAAGGTCCTCAAAGAAAGACCAAGTCGCTGATATAATATCATCATCCTCTTCAAGAAAAGTTGTTGATGGGTTTTCTTCACTTTCTCAACACAGGTAGAACACAAGTGCACTACCTCTCTTGAAAGGTAGAAATATACAAGCCAGCTCCAAATTACTACCCCAAGGTCTCTCGGGTGTCAAGTCATGACTTGCAAAAATAGCTCAGTTGATTGATGTGATTTTTTGGTAATCACAAAGGGTCATTTATGGTTCACTAAGTTTGGAAGGAATTAGATCTTCAAATGGATTTTTGTGAGATTCTGAAATGAGGCGCAATTGCTACAAGTTTAAAACAACAATCTAAAACCCCATGTTTAGCATCAAATTTGGCTTTACAATGATGCTGGAACTTTTCCTTAACTTCTATTTCCAAGAAAAGTCAAAATGGAAAAGGGATAGAATGGTTCTTTGACCTACAACTAATTTCGAACAATAACAATGGAGGATGCTATAGTGGACAACATTCCTAAAACCAAGTTCCACTTAACCAAAATAGCTTATAGTCTCATGAAACTAGTGCTATCTTCTAAGGTCTGCAGATTTCAGCTATCCATTCACCATGAAGCATGAATAATTAATGAATTTTAAGTGCAGAAATAAATTAATGTTCAAACTAGCTTTACACTATTGTTCATCATCAACAAACAACAAAAAGCATGAACATGGAGGGCATCAACACTATAAAATTCTTCACTATCAATGTGCAACATGAACTAACTACTAAAAGAAACTTCAAACCTAGAACAACAAAGTTAAAATCTACTATTGAGAAGATGAATCATGCAACATATGGAGAAACACAAGAATCCACCAAAACAATGTAATTCTCATTAACAATTTTTGCAACATGTCTTTACACAACAACTCAACTCTCTCTTGAAAATGAGAGGAGACCCCCTATTTATAGTTTTCCAAAAGTGAAATGAATGGCTAGGATTTACTTTCATTGTGTGGCCAAGATTCATTTTACATTAGGGTTTCACCTACCCCCAAAATATAACATTAAATAAAATACATCTTTTGTCTTTTCTCTATTTTATCCTCTAGTGGCTCTGACACTGTAACAATTTTTCCTTCTAGTGACTACCTTCTCTTTTCAGCTATACTATCAAAAATTCATCATCAATCACTGGCTTCCCTGCATTTTTCTGAAGGGTGGAATATTCCACAAATTTCCCAATCAAAGCTCGGAGCTTGTCCCACTCCATGATGTCGAATTGAAGGATCTGAAAGGTCAACCTTTTGAATCTTCCAATGATTTGTTCCCGATTAGCACACCTAGGCATGGCCTTGATGGCCTACTTAGATTGGGTAAATACCCTTGCAACAAAGTCCATAAAATCTGGCATTAGTGCATCTGTAGCCCCTTGCTCCATCTTCTTGTGGAAGAATGGCTTTATTTTCTCTGGATCCATCTCTAGGGTAGGCATGTCATAGTGAGTCATTGTTTTGAGGTAATCCTCATTGTCAATCATGTGCTCCATAACCCATTCAAGGTTGAGCTCAACTTCATGCAAGACCCTTTCTAAGACCTACTTTCTATGATCCAAGCCCATCTTCTAGGTCTCCACTAGCCAATGATCATCTTTCACGAGCCCCAATTCCTTTTCCCATGTCCTCTCTGGAAGCTTTAGAATGCTTTCGAATCTTAGGATGTGTGATCCTATACAACTCATTGAATCTATGACATGTCTTCTCAGTGGCTTGTAGCTGCTTTTGCAAATCCCATAATTTTTTGAACATTCGAGCAGCATGGCGGATGCCCATGTTGCCATTGTAGATCACTCGTTAGAACCAATCCGCCGTGGTCTTGGTCCAATTTTTTCATTTTCTCCATTTTTTTGAGCTCGTCTTGGGAGAGAAGAGGGGGCATGGATGATTTTGTTGGAGCCTCTTCTTCTAGGAATGTCCATTGTTGGATGTAGGCAGTGAGATCTACCACTTGTGCATTTAGCTCCTCCTTAGAGGACTTATCCTTGTTCATTTGTTGCACGATTGTTGCCACCGACCCTTGGAATGCATCAATATTTTGTTCCATGTTGTTGGGCCCAAGTTGATTGTCGAGATACTATAACTAGTTCCTACATCCTTATCTACCACAAGGGTAGCAATCTATATTGTTCTTGATCCAAAGGCATCAACCGTGAGATGAGAGTGGGCTCTAGGTTTTTTCTCCTTTCTTGTCTTTGTCTGTGCTCTTGCTAGTATTTCTTTGAACCTAGCCTTTGGATCAATAGCCACTGGAGTCTTCTTTTGCAGTTGCCTCTCTAGCCAATTGGGCACCTTGGTTTCCCCTTTAGGTGATTCATTATCACCTTCCTCTCTTTGTTCACATTGAGGTTTCTCCTCTTCATGGCTCGGGACTTCTTGATCTATTCTCTCTTCTTCATCTAAGTCCTCGATCTATATAGCATTTTCTTTATTTGACTCAGCAGAGGCTATGTTTTCTTTAGCGATATCTTTCTTTTTGGATGCCTTCCCTTCTTCTTGTTCAAGTTCAACATGATGCCCAGGCTCAAGGCTCTTCTTTGGTGCATCTTCTTCTTCTTTCTCTTCTTCTTCCTTTTCTGGAGGCACTTCCTCTTCTTGGATGGGGTCCTTATCTTGTCCAATTAGGGGAGGCTCTTCGAGTATCTCCACATTGACATCAGTATCGTCCCTTTCTTCAGAGATTTTCCCTTCTAGACTAGCCTTTTCACCCACATCTTGGAGTTTTTGGGACAACTCTTCTTCCAACTCTTGATCATAGGTTTCTATTATATACTTTTTGTTAAGGGCCTCAATATCCTCTTCTGAAGAGTGTGAATTTTCTTCATTAGACACCACCTTATCCAATTTTATGTTTAACCTTCCCTCTGGGTGTTCAAAATAATCATCTTTGAAAGGTTCCCCAAGCTCTTCAACTATACCTTTAGCAACCTCCCTTTGGCATTTCTTCATCTCTTCAAATATTTTCATAGTGGCCTCCATATTTGGTGGCTTTGTAGGTGGTAGAGGAAGGGGTAGGCTAGTGACAATCTGGGCCATCAAGGCCTAAACTATAGGATTCATGATGACCCCAAAAGTTTTAGCAGGTAGTCCTTGCATGTATTTTGCGAAGGCATCTGGTAGGGTGAGAGGTGGCATAGTAGCAGTGGCAGTTGCAATCATTGAGGTAGAGAGAGTGGGTAGTGAAGGAGGGAGTGAGGAGGATGACAGCAGGGATGCAACGACCGAGGAGTCCAGTAACATTACCAAGGTTGTTGGTGAGGTGGAATTGAGGTGAAATGAAATGTCCACAGTAGGCGGAGATGAAACAAGCAATTTCTGAGAGGCAAGAAGTGGAGGAGTGGAAATGGTAGTAGCAATAGTAGTGGGAGCGGAGGTGGTAGGTGGTGATCATAGCCACTCAGCTTCTTCTTCTCCCTCATGTTGGGGGTCCTCCTCAATTGTAGGAATTTCACTTACAAATCCCCTGGTTCTCTTAGTTTTCTTCAAAGATTCTCCCTCCATAGCCTTTCGCGTGTACACTTTTTTCTTGGGATTGCGCTTGGGCGGATCCTTCCTTTTCTTTGATATATTTGCTAGAGGGGATTTAGGGGCTTCTTTTGTTGGGGTAGCAGCTGCTCCACTATCAATTTCACTCTCGAGCTCATCCTCGAGCTCACCATAAGTTAGCACAACACCTTGTACCTTAAGCTGAGAAATCTAGGTATCTACCCACTGTCTTGTCTAATTTTCAATTGGCCATGTCACTATATTTAGGTTAGTGACTTCCTCTTCATCCCAGTCTATTCATGGTAGTGGCAAGTTGGCCACAACATTAAATCTATAATCAATGATATTATCATCTTCCTCTACCACTTGGTCAGGCACCAGAAACAAATTTATCGACCTCACAAATTGGGTCGTCGTTCTCATGTAGTACCTCATTCGTACCTCCTTATCATCTTGACAATTGGCCCAAAATTCTTCGACATGGGGTCGATGAGCATACTGTCTTCTAACCCATTTCTTCAATTTCCCATATGGGTCCATTCCACCTCGGGCTGTGTGAAGATCTAGATTATATTCTACCAATTCCTTCTCTGAATACTCCATGCACTAGGCAGTGGGATAGGCATATATTCCTTGCCCAAAGTTTAGGGGATATGGGATCCCCGCTCTGTGTTTGTCACTTAGTAGGGAATGGGCATTCTACAATTGTCGAGAGACCTCTAATAGGATCATGCAGTCATTGGGATAGTGTGGCAACTTGTAGGCCTATCAGAGAACCCTTCTATTTTGATATATGTAAATTTTGGGAACTATATGAATAGATACCCAAACCATAGGATGAAGGAACTGCCATTGTGAGACACTCTTCTCTCAAAGTCTCCCCCAAGAATTCTGATGATATGCCCAATGAAGGGATCATTTACCCTTCATTCTCTCTTGAAGTTTTTGTATTGTAGCTGAGGGTAGTGGTCATATACTTTGAGGTCTCCTCTCCTAGGTTTTGGGTTATTTGCAACAAAGAGGCCCTTGT
>VDFB02259595.1:0-31384 GCA_007258455.2 Sequoia sempervirens | reverse complement strand
GAGTTGAATTACACATTCATTGAGAAGGATTTCCTAGCAATAGTGTTTGCTACATAAAAATTCAGGCACTATATGTTGGCTCATCAGATAAAATTCATCGCCAAAATAGATCCTCTCAAGTATCTACTTTCTAAAGCAACACTCAGCGAGTGAATGGCTCAGTGGGTTATGATCTTAATAGAATACAAGATTGATTATTTAGAATGAAAAGCCATCAAAGGATAGGTAATTGTAGATCAGCTAGCAGAAGCACCTATATGTTCAAAAATCCCATTGGTATCAAAATTTTGTGATGATTCAATCTTTAATCTAAGTACAACAGATCATTAGAAATTATATTTTGATGAGTCTTACACACAACATGGGTTAGGAGCAGGAGTCTTCTTTATCACACCACAAGGAGATTGCATACCGAATTCATATAAGTTGTCTTTTCCTTGCTCCAACAATATTGTCAGGTACGAGGATCTAGTCATAGGACTCTGAATTGCAATACAGTGGAAAATCATGGCCCTTAAGGTTTATGGAGACTCTTAGCTGATTATCAACTAGGTCAATAATGAATACTAAATAAAGGATGACAAGCTAATCCCATACAATAAACTGGTGGAGAGCCTCAAGGAATTCTTCACCAACATCACATTTGAGCAAATACCAAGGGACAACAATAGAGAAGTCGATGCTATGGAAACAATCAAATCACTATTGGATATCCCACACAATGTCCATAAACACAAATTTTTGGTAGAGCAGCTTCTTGTACCAGCTTTCGAGGTCCCAGAAACTAAGTTTGTGTGTGAAATTGTTGGTCTCAGTGACCTTTGGTACCATGACATATACACATGCCTAAAAATAGGAGTCCTCCCCATTGATATCACACCAAACCTTAAGAGAACCTTTATCAAGAAGTTGTCTCATTTCGTTATTTTAGGTGATACCCTTTATCGTAGAAGTATCAAGGGAACCCTTTTGCAATGCCTTAACCCTGAGGAAGCTTTGATTGCTTTAACCAAGGTACATGATGGTATTTGTGGTTCACATTCTAGTGGAATGACCTTGGCCAAGAAACTACTAAGGACTGGGTATTATTTGCTTACGATGGAGAAGGAAGCTCATGACTATGTCTAAAGATGTTTACAATGCCAACAACATGGGGACCTCATCCATGCACCAACTCAGGAGCTCTAACCGATTATAACACCTAGGCCTTTTTCAAAATGGGAGCTCAATCTCATTGGAAAAATCATTCCCACTTCATCTAATGGACACAAGTTCATTATCATCACCACAAAGTACTTTAAAAAGTGGGTAGAGGCCATCCCAATGACCTATATCACAAGGAAGTAGATTTCCAGATTTATCCTGAACTACCTCATTTGCCACCCTTATCTTAGATAATCAAACACCTTTCAAGAACCAGGATGTCCGTGAGATGCTAAAAATTCAATATCCAACATCACTTCTCCACCCCCTACTACCCCTAGGGTAAAGGCCAAGCTGAGGCTTCTAATAAAACCATCTTGAAAATTCTAAAGAAAATAGTCAATGATGTTGGTCATGATTGGCACCTACAGCTAAATCTCACCCTATGGTCCTACCGAACGAGTATTTGCACACCTATAGGTGCAACCCCTTTCTCCCTAGTCTATAGATCATAAGCCATCCTTCCCATTGAGATTGATCTCCCATCCTTAAGAATATCATTGCAGAATCTCATTACTAATGAAGAATATCAGGTGTCATAGTTGAACAAGCTAGAACAAATAGATGAGTAATGCATGGATTCTTTGAACCATCTAAAGGTGTACCAGAATCATCTCAAGAAAAGCTATAATAAGAAGATAAAGAGCTGGTCCTTTCAAGTTAGAGAGCTCGTGTTGAAAGAGAATCAAAAAAATGTGCCAAATCCATACAAAAAGGGAAAATTTGAACCTAATTGGTTGGGACCCTTTATCATCACTACAAGTTATAAATTAGGAGCATATCAACTATCTACACCCAAAGGTGAGCCTCTACAGGAGCCTATAAATAGCTCCCATCTCAAAAAATATTATGCCTAAGCTTGCAAGGTGTAAATCCAAAAAAACAAAAAAAATTCAAAAAACATAAAAATTAGAAAAATGATTTAAAACAATAAAGAAAAAATTGTCCTCTAGTCAAAACCACTTCGGTGGCGCTATAGGCAAGTACCTTGGTGAAAACCTAACAATCAAGCACCTTGTGTAAATAAAGCACTTTCCATCCACCATGGATTCTTTTGCTTGTTCTACATCACCTTCTATCACTTTCCATCACATTCACACATCGCATTCCATTGATCCTTCTGACACCCATATGTTTCTGCATCATAGCTTGATCTTGTGTTTGTATCATGTTCCATCCTATAACTACTTGGCACATTCCTAAGGTCAGTTTGTCCTGCCTATATTAGAGTAGTATATCGCACCACACTGGGGGCATTTTCTTATACCTGCATTGGATAGGATTCATGTATATTCTTGCAATCTTCCTTAAAATTAGAAAATCCAAAAAATGTTCAAAAAATTAAAAAACCCAAAAAACATCCAAAACATGTCAAATAGGCAAAAAAAAGTAAAAAATAGAGTCGTTGTGTCGAACTACGGGTCTCTGAGCTTGAACGTAGGTAAGGGCATCATTGATGTTCCCCTGAGACACATTAGGTCAATCCTTTAGGAGTTTATCAAAATAAATTGACAATCCACACATGTTCATATCTCATCAATAAATGAGTTTGTGTTAGACAAACTATGTGGTCTCTACGTGTATAACATAGGAAAGGATAATCTTTGATTAGCCCCTGAGGCCCCTAGGATAGGTCCTTAGGTTAGGTTCTTGGTCAAAATCTCAGAAAAAACAAAAGAATTGGAATTTTTGAAAATCAAAAAATTTATAAAACATTTTGAAAATACCAAAAATAGCCTCAAAACATTTCAAAACACCAAAAACATTCAAAAAACCCAAAATAATCCATCCCACTTCAATGATCATGTGAAATAAACATTCACTCATAATAAATGACTATCACCCCCAACCTTTGGTAAAACAATCAAAAACAAGTATGAAAAATTGAAAGTGAAAACTCAAACATCAAGGTCTTCAGTCTAAGTTAGTAGGTAAACAAGTTAGTTAACTCTTGGTATCAATAGCCCATCATCCAGTTAGTCTCAAATTAATTTGGTAACATCATGTCCTTGGATGCATCCTTCCTACAATGGACCTCAACATCAGGCATCACCGTAGTTTAGTCTTGGCTAGAGGGATGAAGAACATTAGCTTGTTTGTTTACTTGATCTTTTGATTTATCTTATTGTGCCCATTCAAATGACCTCTCGATGATGTCTAATCAAAATGATTTAGAGAGAAAGGAATGGGGCATTGATCATTATCTTTTGTTTGTTGTGCTTATTGGATATTCTTGTAATATAACTTTGGTCATGCTTATGTTGTTTGGTTTGTAGGGAGGGTGTTTTAAGTATCTTGTTGACTATTATATTAAGAGGTTTCACCTTTCTATTTTTTGGTCTGAGATGCTTGAAATATCTAAAGTACATCCTAAGCAAGGTTTTGTATGCCAGGTGTGAATAGGAATACTCATGTCTAATTGTCGAGTCAAATTCCATCTCACTAAGTACAGTGTCATCCTGGTTTTCTATACCTTGATGCATCGTATCTATGTATATTATCAAAAATAAGGAAAGTAATGCCCTTCATTTCCCTAATCTCTGATAAGCAAAACATCATCATCATCATCATATCTAATAAAGTCTTGGTGACTCATAGACTTGTTAAACTTCTGAATCATCTTGAAATCAAGGGTTGATCCATCTTTCTACTATCCTCTCCATATACTAATACTAACATGGTATAATGACATTTAGAAGTATGATATATATCTGCATCCATCCTACATCCACAAAATATTAGCATGATGTACATCATAATAGGAGACATCATTCATCTCACATACATTGCATTTTCATTTATTATCCATCATAATATATATTGGTTATTCTAAACATATCATATACCCACATTTGCATTAAAATATCCATTACATAACTATATAAACATTTTCATAATCATCACATTATTGCATCATACATACATACATCACATATAGAAAAGATACTAAAAAAGAAGTAAAACATATCATTACATCCATCACCCATCATATAAAAATACATCCATATAGATCGATGTGCATTCATAACATACATCCATCGCATCATAAAACATCATAACATAAAGCATCATACTATAAAGCATTACATGCATCCATCCATATACGCCCATCACATAAAATAAAATAACCATCACATCATATAGACACATCAAAAGTCATCTCATGTATATATATCAAAAACTTTAAATGTCATGATACAATTGGGATCAAATATATAGTATCATCATCGAATATACAAGAAGATAATCAAAACTTAGCCAATGAATGTATACACATAATAAACCAGGCTGTACAAATAAAAAAATGTGTCTAGTGCACTATCAAAACCCTGAGCTACCCTCGCTCTGTTGGTCCCTATGGTGGTTGCCTTCACTATGGTGGTGATACCTTGTTTCTCTCCTTGATGTACCTAAACATGGGATCCTAGTGGGAGCAATCTAACTGATGTGGGAAAATTTGACTCTCGTTGCTCATGTGCCATAGCACTATAATATAATAGCTTGTAGTATGAGGCCTCCTACATAGCTCGGTCATACATCTCAGCTGGGACTATGGCCTACCCCTGCACCTAATGCGCTCCTACCTCTAACTACTATCTTTGTCCCTACTCCAAGGATAATTTGAGATTCACATCCTATCTCATTTAGCACTACTATTCCAACTCTTATCGTGCCTAATCCCTCTCCTGGATCAAGGTTTGAATCTATTCTTGGGCCTGTTGTAGCTGCCCTATCAATGTTTGTACCTGTGCCTACAGCACTACTACCTGCCCATCCCAAGGATTGGGACCTGGTGGTGGTGGTTGTGGTACCTACTAGTGTGGCTATAATGGTGGCCTCTGTCAAAAGGATGGCACTAGCGATGGGACCTATTCGTCATGTTCATCGCGCCCTATGCCTCCATCTTGTTTTTCTTGTCCCTGATGTCTTGGCTGCTGGGTGAACTTTCCAATCTAGGGTCATCTGACCCATCCTCTCACTATTGTAGGCACCACTGGTATTGTCAATTGAATCAGAGCATGGGCCTGAAAGTATCATTGTAGGCCTGTGTACTGCCTACATCTGTGGGACCATCAAAGCAAACCCATGACAACATCACAAGTTGTCAGAAATCATCAATGGCCTGTTGGGGAGGGATCCTCTTCCCCCACACTGTCTCTTTGGTCCTTCACACGAATATGGCTCTTTTCTTGTCATCAGGGGCATCCTATACCTCTCCAAACTGGTGAGAAACCCTATTCGAGAGGTACTACTCTATCATATGGTGCTCTCATCCCTGTAGGTATCAAGACTATTGATGGTAGAAAAGTTGGGCATCATCATCGTGCCATCTATGAAAGTGGAGCCATGGTCTCCACCAAAACAATGTCATCTCATCAATAACCAACCTCCAATGTGGGATGCCTATGATACCTGTATAATGGAGGGTGGTCACCCCCTCGTACCTATAATCCATAGGGTCATCACAATTTGTATGTATGTCTGCAATCATGGGCCTCAAAATGGTTATATGCTCATATTCCCAAATGTGAAGAAGAGTCACTACTACTCTAATGTTGCAGGCCTTGCAATATATGACCTACTACATATCATGATACAATGTGATCTAGGTGGATAATTGTTGTAAAAAATTGAAGTGTTCCACATGCTCCATATTTCATCACCATGTCAAAGATCTTGTCAAGAGTTTTCTGACACATTTTGAATGGACCAAATCCGAATCCTTATGTTAAAGTTATGGTCGGTCAAAATTGAGGGTTGACCATGATGATGTGGCAGGAATGATGACGTGGAAAGAATGATGACGTGGAAAAAAATGATGACATGACTATTTAAATTTAAAATATGAATTCCCTTATATTTAAATTATTAAACCTTTTAAGTTTTAAAAGCCCATACTATGAGATTTTTAAGGGGATTTATAAAGATTCTTAAAGATTTTTAAGGATCTTAAAATATTTTTAGAGGATTTTAAAATATTTTAAGGGAGAGTTTTAAGGGCTTGAAATATCATAAAAGATATTTTAAAACTAAAATTAAAGTTAATGTCCAAACTTAAAACAAATTTAATCCCTTATGATTTTTATTGCCCGAAATTATGAGGGCCATGAATATACGGAGACAGTTTGGTTGTTAAAACTAATATTAAAACTAATCAAACTCTAAATGGCTTTCCTACGAGAAAAGACAAAAATAAGTAAACAATATGGAACTTGAATGGAAGAATTTGTTTTTTTAAGGGCATAATGGTTGAGATTATTGTTTTATTTGTAAAAATAAGGGAAATTGGGGGTTATTTTATAAATATGGTGGTTTAACCCCATATGGGAAAATTATGTATAAAAAGGGGGGAATTTAGGACTTGGAATAAGCAAGTGGTGATTTTTATGAGAGAATTCTAAATTGTGGAGAGAATTTTGTATGGAGAGTCTGAGTGTCTGAATTTGTGCATCGAAGGAGTGTTACTCTGTTGCACTTGAAAGAGGAAGACTTTGAAACTCTTGAACGCTCAACATTGTATTCTATTGATGCCTTGTAATCAGTTTGGAGCATAATCAAGGATCGGTCACTCTTTGGAGAGGGACCCGGAGACGTAGCCATATTGGCGAACTCCATTATCAACTTGTGTTTTGTCTTCTCTCTTCTATCTCTCTTATATTATGTTCATCACTTTGTTATTGCTTTGATTATTTAAGCATTTTAAATTATATAATTACATTTTCAAGACCTTCAATTTAATCATTATGAAAGTTATTATTCATGTGCAACAGTCCTAGATCCTAACATCATACCACAATGATGTTAGGACGACTAGCCTCCAAGCATAGACAATCATCTCCTCCATCATGCAATACCAAACGATCCTCGATCCAACGCTGCAACCTCTAGCTCTCCTGTCAGGAATGAGGACCCTTGAGATTAAAGCATCGACAAAAAAAGTCAAATTAGGGGAAATCCCCTCATATTGGTGAAGTTCTATCTAGCCACTATTGGTCTCATATTGATCGACACCGAAGAGCTAGAATATGGCATCACCTTCGACCTCCACATCATATATAATCCTCTCACCATGTATTGGGATCCGTAGGATCCGCCATATGTCCTCAAGGATGACAATGGCCTTTCTAGTCGGTAAATGAAATGAGTAGGTCTTCCTCCGCCATCTCTCCACTAATGCAATCATCATCACAAGGTGCATCCACACCTTGGGCATCTAGGCCACATGACAAATTCGATCGTGCCAAGAAAGAATAGTGCCTCATCTAATAAATGTCTCACTCTACGCAAAATTTGACCTCTATGCTCCTTCGAGTTAAGACTTGAAGGACCTCCTTGATCACAAGCCCCCATGACATCGGAAATTCATCAAATCAGGGTGTTCTCAAAAATTAAAATCTCCTAAGAAGCAAAGGTGACATGACTTTTTTAAAGGTGACACTCTGTTGTCTTGAAAAAGCGATGCCATAATCGAAAGAAGCTTTCCATTACAAAAGCGAGTTGAAATTTAGGGGCGATGTCAGACTCTTTTGGGGCCATGCGATGCAATCTCACAAAGGTGAGTTAGAATCTTTTCGGTGACCCTAACACCTTCTAGTGTCGCACAATGCTATACTGCAAACACGGGTCAACATTCTCAAAAGCAACGTTGACCGTAACAAATGTGGCACCCTAGGGGATCGCTTTTGATCAACCTAAATGGACCCTAATAAATGCATCAAAATCACGCAAAATGAGAAAAGTTTTGAAAGGTGTACCAGGGGTCCTAGGTCTTGGGGCTGCTGGAACTTGCGAACCTGATCCATTCGATGTTTGGGAAGCACACACACCACCATTTCGTCAGCACCTCAAACCAAAAATTCAAGATTTCTAAAGGCTTGGAGTGCAAATGATTTGAAAATGACACTCCTAACCCTATTTATGCAAATTTTTTAGGGTTTTTTGGGTATTTTTTAGGGTTTTTGAACCCATTTAATCTATTTTTGACTAACGAAGCCTGTTTTGATCCGTTTTCATCGTTGTAAGCTTAATTTCGCTTCTCATGGGCTATCTTTCACTCCTGATTTGTTGTTGAACCTTTTTTGTGAGCTCAACCCAATTTAGCAATTTTTGCCCGATCTCTCGAGGGGGTAGTGTAGTAATGTAATTTCTTCCACTAGGGTAGTAGTAGGGCATCCAAAAATTAGAATTTTTTTAATTTTGATCATAGCAGTGTTATTCTTTGAATCGATGCAATAGGTACCTCACTTCAAAGAGGGGCAAAATGTAGACACCAAAAAGGTCTTGATTGATACTGCATCTAATTTTGATTAACTGACATTTTTTCTTCCTAAATCAATTTAAATTAACCAATTAATTAAATAATCATCATTATTTAGTTAAATTCAGCTATTAACCAAATAATTAAATTTATTGGATTAATTCACCCTTCTTCTAACTAATTTTCATCATATTTAATTAAATCGGATTATTTAATTAAATCCTCCTAAATCCTCTTGTTTGATTAAAATCAATCCAATCAAATGTCACAATCTCCTAATTCACTCCAATTAATTAATTCTTGATGAATTAATCCTAAATAACCTTTCTAATCATCATTATTAATTCCTTCAGCTTTTAACTCCTCAAGAGTTAAATCAACCCGTGGTCAACTAGCCAGGTTGCACATGATAATATTTTTTATTAATTATTTAAATCCTCTAATTTCCCTCACAAAGGCATATTCCAAAGAATATTCCTCTCAACAACCTCTCATTCAATTTCCCTCCAAAGGTTTTAAAACATCTATCACATCCTCTTACATTTGCAATAAATTCTCTTACATCCTCTCAAATCTCAACCAATTTCATTTAGTTCCTCTTACACCCTTTCAAATCCTCAACCAATTTCATTTATTTCTCTTCCATCCTCCTCCACTTACAGATTTCCCAAAATGTGCTCCAAGTTCCTCCAATAGAAATGTGAGACTTGGCACATTCTCATTGACTCTCATTTTATCCCACATTCATCAAATCCTCTCATTCTTCAAGCCTTGGATTCTATAAATGGAGGCATCATTTTCATAATATGGATCCACAATCCATTCAAAGTCATTATGTTCATTTCATCCATTAATCATCCAATTTCTATCACTATCTCTGAGGGAAATTGAAATTTATCAAATCTATTTTCATCCACAATCTTATGCATTGTTACTCTACTTCAAATTCATCAAGGATCTTGAAGCTTATCAAAGGGATTGGGAAAGGGCCACTCTCCAAATCAAAGTGACACCGATCCCCCTATGGGATGGAGGTTTGATCTATTTAGTTTGTTAACATGCTTTAATTTGCTTTTATCTTGTGCTTTTGTTTCATGTTTTCATCTTGGTTTTATCAAGAATATCATAGGGAATGATCTTTGTGCTAATTTGAATGACTAACCTTGTTTGTGTTTTCTTTGTTTAGCTTGGTGCAGATCATCGTTCACACATTGTTTTCCTCTTCTATGAGCTTAAATGAAAAATCTCCTAAAAATAGTGTTGAACTTGGTGCTCACCCCTAGTTCGACACTTGTTGTTGTCCTTTTGGCTAGTTTTCTGCCTTCCATTTATATTGACCAAGATTAGGATGCATATGATGTACTATAGGTTCACTCGCATGTTCCTTACTAGTATTTTTCCCTTTTTCTTTTTTTTTTACATGTTCTTGTATGTGATTGCATGTGCATAGTGTGATCCTCGTAATGTTGCATTTAATGTATCGCTCTCTTTATGGCATTCCTCTATATGTATCTACATTCTTCTCTATGTCATAAAAATTTATCTTATCATTTTGTCTTGTGTTTTCGTTTTGGGGATGATGCAAGGCATTGAGACATTTAGGTCTCTTCCATGGACCCAGAAGGCTTTTTCTTTGTTTCCACTCTCTATGTGTCATTCTTCTCGTTCCATGAGTATTTGGGGAATGATAATAGTTTTGTGCTCTATGACAACATTGTAGCAAAGACATATTGACCCCAAATCCATAGATCCCTTATGTATTCTTGTGGGCAACCCCTCTTTCCTTTTTCATGACATAGCTTTATTTCAAAAACATATGACTTGGCATAGGGTTTTATGAGGAAATCTTTCAAGTCTTAGGAGAAAACATTGGCTACTTTAAATCAATTGCTCACAACAAGGGTGTTACAAACTACTTTAAAGTGGGGGAATACATCTTTCGACATTTTGCATATTCCATGTCACGATTTTATTTTTTATTGTGATGTGTCCTTTTCTTGGTGGTGTCATTAGGTTTGATGTCCTCCAAGAGTGTGATATTTCAAAGCATATGATTTCCCTTAGTGGTATGATGCAAACAAGGCATCCCATAAGTTGTGATTTGATATTCTTTACTTGTCCTCTCTTGGAGACATTAGGAACGATGTTCCCTAAGAAGAAGGCTTTACACGAATGAAGAAAAATCCCCTTAAACAAAAACCTATAGACATAACATTCAAAAGCATAACATTGTGGTGCCTTATTAAAGTTATCAAGATGATAACTTTGATATAGTATGGGAGGATAATATGATTCTCTCATTTGCCTCCTTTTTGGGATAACTCACCTAGTGGATAGCCTGAGGTTCCACTACCCCAAAGTGAGCACGCATGTTCCAAAAAAAAAACCTAGACCTAGTCCACATCCTTTTGGAAAGACCGGTGAAGCTTGATCCTTGTTTCAAACAAACAACTTTGTTCCACATTGTGTTGGAATGATTGAAGCTTGATCCTTTGTTTTTCATTTATTTTTCTTGGTCTTTGATAGGGTATGATTATGTATCTTTTTCATTGCTACATACATCAGTGTCTTGAATGTCTACTTTAGTGTGATTTTGTCATGCAGGAAAACTCTCACTAAAGGTGGTGAAAAATGTAGCATAGAAAAAAGTAACCCTTTTTCACACTCTATTTGGGAATGAATAATTAATGATAAAATGGACTTAATTGTGCCTTATTTAGGGTGTTGTAAAGTCTATTCTTACAATTTCACACTAATCTAGGGCTTTATTAATTAATTGAGGTTAATAAGAGCTTAATTTTCCCCTTAAATTAAAATCCAAGCCTTTTTTATTGCATTTTTCACAGGACAAATCTCGACACTCATTAATAATGTTTCACAACATTTAATTTGGCAAGGTTTGAGTCCTAGCCTAGGTACCTAGGACCCATTCACCACTTGGTGAATGGGTCCTTCCTAGGTCCTAGGACCCCCTTTTAGCATAACATTTCACCTCCCCAAAATGTGTCATAGTTGACTATGGTAGGACCCATTAGCCATATGGCATATGGGTCCTTCTTAACTAAAGACACCCCTTTTTGAACTCATTTGTGGCAGACGGAATACGGAATTGACCTGAGCGCCAGATTTTATTTTCGAGTCAGTTCCCGGCAGCGAGCAACAGGCGAAGCGGGCGGGTCATGCCGTCCCAAGACTTCGGCGAGATATCCGGTTGTTCATGCGACTGGCGGCAGATTTATCGGCGGTTCTTGCCGCAGCGTATCCAGACTTCTTCAACGGCGTCGCGGCACAGCGATAGTCGCGATGCCTGGTTTGGCATCGTTCTGCCTGTCCAGCACCGCGTTCAGCGACTGGCATCCAGACTGTTCGAGTTGCCTGGCGCTGGTTGGGGATTCAGGTCTGGCGAACCGGCTGGCGTTCACGGTATTGTTCAACATCCCTTTTGGTGATTGCTTCCCATCCCATAGTTTGATTGATTCCAACGGTTTATCCCGAACAGCTCAACACTTCTCTTGATGTGATGGTTTGAAGATCGGCATGCCTGCGATTCAAAGCCAGCCAGTTACTATATTTCACAGACCTGCTCATCCGAATTTCGGGAGCTAAACACCTAGGAGTTGGGAGTGCAAAGATTGAAGAACATAACTCAAAAATCACTTTTTGAAAACCCTAATAGGGACCCATTTACCATTGGGAAAATGAGTCCTTAGTGAAGCTTGAAACAACACTTCGTCAGCAAGGTACACATCATTTCAACATCTTAAAACTTTCCTATCTGTTGTTATAATAGTTAGGTTTTTTTTCTATTGTTTTTCTATGCATAATTGAATGAAATAACTAGTAAAAAGGTGTGATTTATCATCTTGTTAATCCATTTTGATAAGCCCCCCTTTTTCTATGTTTCATTTTCGTCAACCCGAGTTATTGAACATTCTGGTTTTCTAATTTTTGGAATCTTTCTTTTCATCTTAGGTTAGATCTTGCATTCATTTGCGTTGAATTAGATCCCATTTAGAGTGTCTTACTTTACATTCAAATTTGTATCTCATCTAGGGTTTTAGAATTGCACTGTTTGCATTCTTTAAATATGAAAAATACAAAATCATCAATAATCTTGCATATCATTTAGATCACATAAATTTTCATTTGAAAATAAAAAGAAAATTGCATATCAAACTAGGTCTTTTCATTCATCTTTTTGTCACATTTTCAACTTGCATTTCACATAGCATTTACAGAAATTTGAACCTAAAACTTACTGATATAGACTTGAATCTAAAACCTATTGAAAAAGGCTTAAAAAAACTATAAAAATCAACTTCAAAACCCTAATCTAGGACCCATTCGACCTAGGGCGAATGAGTCTTGATCATTTTTGGAATATGAAAACTTTTGTTTTATGATTTTTTTTGCTGTTGTTACATCTCTTGTTCAATTTTTTGACTTTTTGTTTCATTAATTTCATTAGATCTAGCTTAACATTCTTCATTTAGTGCATTGTCAAAATTTAAAATTGCATTCATGACATTTCATTTTCAGTCTATTGCATTGTGTAATCAACAAATTGCATTTCATTCTAGGTCATTGCATTACTCTTTACCCTCTTTCCATTTTGGGTTTGTACACTAAGTTTTTGGAATCTTGTATGAGCTTTACAACTTGCTTTCCTATTAGTAATACTATTGTTAAACGTAGTTGAAGATAGCTTTTTATAAATTTAAGAATAATTTAATTGCTAAAAATACTATATTAATGTTAATGAGATGCTCCAAAAATTATAACATTTTTTTATTTTGATATTTTCCATGTAGATAACTTGAAAATCTAGTGCATGGAAATTAAAAAAAAAATCATATTTTTTAAAATTAAGTTTACTAGAAATGTCATAGTTTTAATGGGACATCAAGTTTTATTTATTTTTTATTTTTTAGAAAAAAATTATACCATCTTGGAGAGGATTCTCCTCTTGTGCACCATATATATTTAAATTTTCAAATATTTTTAATATTTAAAAAAAAATTATAACCATCCTCATGTTTGATTATAATAATCTACTTGCAATATATTCAAAAAAATCATACTAAAACTAATCCAAATATCAATAAAAATTAGATTCTAGAAAAAGTTTTTATTAGATTTTCATGAAAGCACCCTTAGAAAAAATTGGAGTGGAAGTAGAATTTTTATTGAATTTTCCCCAAAAGAGGCATTATGATACCACAAACAATTTCAAGTGAAAGTGTTTTAATTGGAAATCTTTAGTTTGGAAATGTTTTTAGTCAAAAATACATATAAATACAACCTAGTTTTAAATTTAAATTTAAATTCCATCAATTTAATAGTTTCAAGTGGAAGATCTTTGTGTCATGAAGTTAGGGTGAAATAATTTTGCCTAAAACCTCTCTGTTAGCCAAAAGTGTGACACAATTTTGAATTTTTACTCTCATGCAAATCATTGTGCTATGGTATACTACTTTTGTGTTTATTTCCTTGAAACAATATTATTTGTTTTGTTTTTTCACATATATATTGTCATACACTAGTGTAGGAAGCATCTTCCACATCTCTACTTCCTTTCATCAATCAACCTTGAAAGAACTCAACTCAATTATTCATTGAGACTTTAAAATTTATGTGTTTGCCCTATAATTTTGTCTTGAAGATCTAGCCATTAATAGATCTTACAAACGTATTCAAAATAAGAAAAAAAAATTATAAAAGAAAAAATTGGTAGCATTTCCTTCTTCTGATATGATTAGTCTTTACAAGGCAATAACATAAGAATGAAATAGATTACTTGCAAGAAATAATAACAAAATTGTAATTGGAAAATACAAACAATAAAACAAAGGCATAATTTTTAAGTCTTTATTGGGAAAATTTCTACTACTAAATTTTAAGAATTGCTAAGTTACTCAATTTGAATTAGAAATTCAATTGAAGGGTAAGAAATAATTTTTATCACAATTTTTTAATAAAATTGGAAGACCAACTATTTATGATAATTAAGGATGACAAGTTACTAGAAAAAGTTTATCCGAAGAATGGCCTATTGGCCAAAACATGGAAGATGTTAACTAATAATGTCAATGTAATCAAGTGGTAATGGATCTATTTCAATGGAACCAAAATTTGTATACATCAATACCCCCAATGGGACTATCTTGTATAATACCATGTTGCATAATTCAGGTTGATGGTGATACATTTTTTTTATCATTATGTGTGTCTCTATGGATAAAAGTAGTATATATAAAGGTGTAATGTGTGGTATATATGTGCTTTCGTTATGATGTTTACTCATTGGCACATTTAATCTTATGATGATGTGTAGTGAATGATGTATCATTCATAACTTTTTTATTTTATTGATTTTAATTAATTCCCCCTTTTTTATACTGAAATGTGTATTGAAATATTGAGGTCCAACATCATAACACCAACAACCAACAATGTGTGTGTGTGTGTGTGTGTGTGTGTGTTCCTTGATCATCATGTTTGATGTATTTACATGTATAACATCAACATTTATTATGCAAAACATATTCTCATATGTTCCAAAAAAAAGCTTACTCAATATGAATAGCAATCCAAATATCCTCATCATCCATTTCTTCTTGACTATACTCATCAAATTGAAATGTTAAAAGTGTGTTTCCTAAGTGAATATTGATATCTTTAACTTGAATTTTATTATTGTAAATAACATATAAAATTTATGCTTTAGAATAATACATATATGCATAATATGTCCATGTGTCAAATGATAACCACAAAAAACATATGCATTAAAGTATATAATGAGACACCCTTAGATGAATATTTTCATTTAAGAAGAGGTGATGTGATTTTAAATCTAATTTCACAATCATTCTTGTGAGACCATGTGTGAAGGATCCTCTAATCTAGTGAATTTTTAATACCTTATGTTCTATGTTACCCCAAGTTTCTAAGATGGGGATGACAAGGGATAGGGGGGTGGGTTCTAGGGATAACTTTTTTGGGGTCATTTTTGGGGACAATAGGGGATGGAAAAAGATACAACTAAATAAAAAATAGGGAAAATTTAAAATATAGAAGGAAATTTCAAATATTCATATGATAACATTGTAAATCATTTATATGAATTCTATCATGTAATTTATTCATGATTGTGACAAAAATTTGGGCAATATAAGACTATGTCAGGAAAGATTGATTTGAATATAAAATTCTTATGAGTAGATATGGAAAACACAAGGTATATGTAATCAAAGGGGCTATAACTAGGTTAAGGTATAAGGTTTGTATGGCCAAAACTAGGATAAGAAAGGAAGATGTGGCTATAGAAATAGTATGAGATCGTTAAACAATGTGGGGGATGGGAGATAAAAATAGACCACAAAACTTGAAGGCATTAAAGAGAACATTGAGAATGGTTTGGAGATCAAAGGAAAATTATGAGAAATAGGGATAGGACCTAGACTTTGGAAGAAGGATAAAGAAGTGTGGTATTAAATGAAGACATGTACAATCATAATGAATGAAGTATAAGAAGTAAGATAAATATCAAGCCATTGGAAGGCTTCATAGTTAATCATTAAATGGCTTGAATGAAGTATAAGAAGAATAAGAAGAATAAATAGAGTCACAAAAATTTAAATATAATTGGTTATCTAGATCTCGTACATCACAATTCATTCTTTGCAACTTACACATGGTCATGAATTGTTTCTAAGTGTGACATTATTTAAATTGATAAAATTTTAGTTGCATGATTAATTAAATCCCTAAATTGTTAGCAACACAATCATAACTTTTAATATGCATCCACTTGATAATCAATCTTATCTTAAAGAACTGTCAATTAAATTTTCAATCATGTTAAAAATTACGATGTGATTAGAGTCACACATCAAATTTTAAATAAAATGTTAAAATTGTGACATATATTCACCATGTCACAAATGATCAACATTCCCAGTTTCTTGGCTAGAAAAGTCTATAGCTTGCATGTTGGCCCTTCTGGGAAAAATAACCCCACTCCCCTTTCAGGTAAGGCCTATGCTGAGCTTAAGTCTGATAGCCCCTCCCTTTTCAACAGCCCCATTCATAAGAAACCCCAGGCTAAAAGTCTTGTTGCCTATTCTGAAGAATCCTCTTACTCGGAGGAGTCTGATGCAAACAAAAATGCTACTAATTATGAACCTTTGTCAGACAAACTTGTTGAAGATGACTCCCTTGTTAATCCTTACACTGAGAAAACTGTTCCTAATATCGCTGATGAGCCTTCTCTGGATTTTTTGAACCTTGCCAAAGTCAACTCTGAGTCCTACTCCAAACTCTTGGATTGGACTTTCACTCAAATCAATGAGTTGAAAATCAAAAACTTGGCCCTTCAAAGCAAAATTGAAGATCTGTATGCTAAAATGGTTGATATGGATAAGAAACATGCGGACAGGGGGGTCCAAGGTAACAATAACAGTGACATTGATTCCAAGTTTGATTACATAATGAACACCATTAAGACTGTCACTGAGCAAAATAACAGAATGGCTAGACATAATGCCATCATCATTAACGCAATGGGTGAGAAGCTCAATAAAACCCAGCAGGGTTCTCTGGTGGTGGATCTGGAGGAAACAAAGGACAAAAGCCAAGACACGGACGCGGGCATCTCCAAAAGAACAAGAGCCAATTTGAAGCACAAGGTCCCCCCTACTTCTAGGGTGATCCAAACTTTAAAAAAGGGTTTCAATGATATGCAGAAGCTAGAGGAGGAGATGAAGTCTATCCTCAAGACTCTGAAGTAATGACTGGCTTTATGTGTCCTTTGTTTTGTCCTTTTTGGTTTAGCTCAGTTGGTTGCTACTAATCTTGTTTTGGGCAGCTAGTTTTTGTAGTTGGACTTTTTTGTCCTCTCCTCTATTTTGTATACTTTGTGGTTTCGGATCCCTGTAAAACCTATTTTACCCTTCTATCAAAAACATTCCCAGTTTCTCACAAAGGTAAGGTATATATAAGTGCAAATGTGGAAGGATGGACTTAGCATCTAAGTGAGTAGGAAAGTTGTATGCTTGGATAACTAATCCCTAATCTTGCAAGGCAATATAAAGTGCTAAACATTCTTCTACAAAGTAAACCTTACTTACACTTTATTCATTATTGTTGGGCATGCAAAGCCAAATTCCAATGTTCATTAACTAGCATCCTCCTATGTTGTGCCATTAATGGGTTCTTTGGAATTGGATGTAGACGTCCATAAAAGTGTACAAAATAACCATTTTTTTGTTGAATATTGTAGTTTGAATGTCCTATAGGACAAATATGTATGCAAAACCTAGATAGCAAAGACAAGGCATGGCGATTGTTTGACAGAACACCACTAAGAGCTACAATATCACAGACACCATGACTGTGGGAACAAAGCTAAGTTCCACACTTATCACCAGCATCCTCTCATGCTTGCAACATTTGTTGTTGCTACGTGCACAACTTTGTATATATTCTTATTTATATGAAGTATAGCAATTTGGTGGATGTAAAGTGTTCGACCCCATTAAAGAACAAAGACAAAATCTCATCGAATATGATGGTTGCAGCATACAGAAGATATAGGGATTCTTGTGACGTAGTCATACTATTCCACCACATGCAACAAACAAATCTCCAACCCAATTTGCATGAACCTTGTCAACATTCACCAAAAAATGTAACAAGATTGGTAGTGTGGAACAAGTTATGGGCATCCATGAAAGCATAGTAGAATGGGAATTTTTATCATATAGGTATGACAAGATGAAATAAAACATTCTCCAACTTATGTAGCATACTTTTAAGTTCCATAAGATGACACCATTCTCAAAAATATTCTTGAAAGCTCTCAATGAAAATGTTGAAATTTTCAAAGAGCTCTTGATTCACCTTATAAATGAAGTAATGATTAGGATTCAAATGGTTGATAAATACTAGCATTAGTAGGCTAGAAGATCCTCAAAAAAATATGTATGAGGATACTCAAAATCGGAAAGGATAGTATGAGAGACAAGGTCATTTTCTTGAAAGTAATCTACTACTAGTTTTACAAAATAAATGTTACCTAAGGAATAAAAATCTAACATGTAATAGTCCCAATGAATCATTGGATAATGTTGCATTTAGACAAAACTTGGCACTAGGTCACATGAGCACTTTAGAATCAAGTAATTATTCAGAAAAATGGCAATTAGCATTAAAGTGGCATCTAAGAGAGGGGAGTGATATCAACACAAATTTGTACCTTCACTGATAGATGAACATTATCAAGAGAAAAGAATGTTCTTGAGGTTGAATTCTAACTATTTTAATGATAACAAGTCACGTCGGTACTTAATACTACTATGGACTCTTGGAATTAAACTATTTAAGACATAAAGGCACATTGTGTGTATATTTAGTGTCCTTGTCTTAGTAGGACAAATACCACAACACATATCAGATATTAGAACTTATTAAGTTTGGAAGTATGATGCTTTTCATATTTTTTCTTGTTTGAGACATCGTTGCTTTTGGGGTTATTCTAGTATAATGTTCATTTTTTATATTTTATGATAAAATGAGAAGAAATGACATTTACAATTAATCTCCAACAAAAATAATCATAAAATTAAGATGTTTAAGCCATTTACAGGTTCAATGAATGATATCTACTATGTAAAATGATGGTATAAATGTTGAGGGAGAAGAGTCCAATGCCAATTTAAGATAAAATATCTACATTTTGAATATGTTGTGACCCCACAATACTTGGTATGGTGGCCAACAAATAATACATAAGTCAGTAAAATTGGTGTGGCACCCTCACATAAGGCCTTCTCTAAATCATACAACTTGGTTTGTTTGTCCAACCAACTCCTTTGTGAATGTATGGCATGCAACAATGAATGCCAACTACTATAAATGATGGTAATAGGTATGGTTGCAACAAAGGAAACATGTACATCTAGGACAAGAACAACCAATAATAATATTAAAAAAAATAATATTTATCATTAAGTACCAAATAGAATATATTACTCTAAAAAGTCTCCACAAATTTATAATTTATTATCAAACATTCAAAAAATTGGGAATCCCAAAAACTAAATTGAAATTAAAACAAGTGTCACAAAGTGGCAAGTACTTTCCTTGAAGCATTAAAAGAAAATTGTTGTCAAATAATAGGTAGGTAAAGATTTGTTATCTAGTTTGAGATCAATAGACACTTGCAAGCTAAATCTATCCCAATGTTAATGTTTTGGTGAACATTACTTGTTGAAGCTAACCTTGACTCCAAGACACTAGACACAAGTGTGATTAGCACAATTAAAGTTGTGTTTAGTCCTTAGAATAAATAATTGTATGATTAGTTAATTTTAAGTTTGATAGAAAAATCTATAGAAGCATAGTTAAAGTTGTTTTTGTCAAAATGAGAATTGTATCAATTTCAACTATTTGATTGATTAGTAGATTCTAAGTTTGATAGTTAGATCGCTAGAAGTGTAGTTAAAGTTGAGTTTGTCAAAATGAGAATTGTGATAATTTAAGCTCATTGATATCATGTATTATGTAATTTAATATGTTTAAATTATATGTATGATGATTATGTTGTAATATAAATCTAATATTGAAAATCGATGGACCAACAAACATGAAATGAAAAAATTGAATAATCAATTATTATAATCATAATCATACTTACCAAACCTCATTCTCCCTCCCTCTAGATATGGATATTTTAAGTTTCATAATTTATTATTTATTAAATTTAAATAATGATTATGCTTTTAATTTTTGATATGTTTAGTTTGAATTTTTTACTAACCAATGGATTTTAATTATTAGTTTTAAGTAAAAAATTGTTAATCAAATGAAATATGTGGTTTAGCGAAGATTTAAAGTCAGATGCATCCAAATTCAAAGAATAATTATTATTTGAACTTAGTAAAAAATAAATCTATTGGTTGGTGACAATTTTAAATTAGTTTTATGTAAGGTTTAATCAAAATTTGATATTAGAGAAATAATGTATTCAATTCACTTCTCCTTTTAACTAGCTCAATAGTGTCAATTTTGTTGTTTGATATAGGCACCGACACTATATTATTTTCCATGGATAAAATCATGTATCACCCAATTCCTTGACATGGTTCCTTAAATCACTTTAATGCTTCATAAGATGGCATGGATGGGAATTTGATCTCCTCTAGTAGACAAATAGTTAAGAAACAATCTCAACTAGATTTGGAGATGTTTAAATGTATTAAACAAAACAATGGTAGAATCTATCCTATGTCAAATTATTTATCCACTGCATAAGAAAGCTCAAAACGTTCCTGCTCAAGTCCAGTACAAGATTAAGAATATATTTTTTATAAAATAAGATGAGATACAAAATGAGGGCATTCCATAATCAGGATCTACAGATGATACAGTGTAAGCTCTTCTTTACCAGGCATAGAATTAAAAAAAGCCATGTATGGCTTTTCAAAAGATCTCGTAATTGCAAAAACTATATTCAGGGAATGCTTTCTTTTAGTATTGGACACAACAACAGGCCATAATGTTTAAGCAATATAGTATTGCAGAAATCGAATCCCCCGCTCCACAATGGATTTAGAGTGAGCATAGATAGGGAACCCTCAGCCCACCAGAATTTGGGATTTGTTACTACCTCATAGTATTGGTACATTCCAGCAACACCCCTAATATTACCACTTGGAATTTTTAATTCGGGTTAGTTACTTTTCACATACATTCAATGTCACCAAGAACTTTGTAAAAGGAACCTAGCTAGCATTTAGGCACACAACATTTGAAATCACTAAAGATAAGAGTTAGTAACTTTCACCTTTGCAATTAGAAGTGTTTTTGTTGGTGCTAGTGTCTGCAACATTATTGACCTTTACAACAGCTGAAATAGTTTTGCAAACAAAGAGAGAATTAGAGACAACTAAAATTATTATCATAACTAAAACATAAATTATTATTCTGATACATCTGAAATTCATAATGAAAAAAATTGCAAGCAAAACCTTATAGGCTAATAAATACCTGAGTTTAATGATTGGGAAGTTTGATTCAGCTCATTTGATACCTCCTGAGCTAATTCAAGTGCCTGCAATGCAGTTTGATTGACTTCAAGTTCTGTTTGAAGCTCTATGATGCGATCTTGGAGCCTTGATATTATAACCTCATGCAAACGTCTTTCCAAATCCCGTGGTGAAACAGAAAAATTTCCTGTATTAAATTCATCATGCGTAGAAGAACTATTGTCTTCTTCTGATTCTGCATTACGCGTGAGGCCATCCTCTCTCAGTTCTCCATTAACAACATCAGCAATGCAATCTGGATCAATCTGCCACACCATTGAAATTCTCAGGGCTATGCTGCATGATCATAAAACATCATAGGAAGATCCTAAACATCAAGCTAAAGAAACTAGAAACTTCTTTACAAATATGTTACTAAAACTTCAAAACAATAGGTAACCCGCATGACCAATCAGCAGTTAAGACAAAGTATGTAAAAGGCTACAAGGCATTTTCTAATTTATAGTTCACTTTAATGGTTTGTTACAATAGCATGTCCTGTCAGTTTAAGACATGTAAAAGACACTGAAATAAACTTCCCTTTGTTTGATCCAAGTATGTAAAAACTCAGAGTTCACTTGCCCATTAAAAGGTTTTCTTTACTTTAAACTCAAATTAAATGGCTTATATGTAGATTTTATTTAAATCTTTTTTTTCTTGATCATCCTCCAAGAAAGTTTCCTGATCCTCTAGGCACTTACCAGTATCTCCGAAATGTGTGTTCTTACTATGAGATCCATAGAAGACTGATCTTGGCCTATGCAGTCCTATTGTCGGCTCATGTCTTCTTGTTGCCGCCTCATTAAATTCTGACTTTTTGTCACAACCTCCATGTTGCTTTCTACAGCTATCACAAGTTTCTTCAGAATTTTAAGGTTATTTATTCTCACCTCTTTATTCCACCTTTGGATAGAGATATCAAGGTTGCAAGGTAGCAATTTTTTATTTTCTATGGAACTAATCACTGTCATGCAACATCACTATTTTACACAAATCTTTAGGACTAGTGACTTCTCTTATACCAAATTGATTCATAATCTGATCAATTAATGCTTGCAGAAATAAGGAACCAACGAATTATGGATTGTTCTTATGCTAAAAGTAAATAACAGTCATAGAAGAAGTAATGCTAGGGAAGAGAAAGTGAACACACAAATATTAAAAAAAATCCTGGAAAAAGCAACTTTGCATTGACAAAAGCACTTCTATTGTAATAATATTGAGAATTAGACAGAGAAATTGTGTTGTTTTCATAGTGACTGATATGAACTGCAAGTTAATGTGTCATTAAAAGCCCGGATTTTGCAATCCCTTGAAAGCACAAAGAGTTGACTAAATGAGACACTATGTTTTACTTGGAAAGTGAAAATTTTCTGCAAGAATGGAATGACTCGTGAATTTATTATTTAACACAGGCAGCACAGCTTTAATATTTATCAGAAACAAATAAAGCAGGGTAAGTTTCTTTCGACTTAAAACAAAAGAATGATAAGTAGCTAACCTCAATGTTTCCAGGATATTTTATCTGGTGCTTAGATGAATGCAAGTTGAATTCTAGCTTCTCCAACTCAGCTTCAAGCTCTGCTTCAACACTGGTCATGTTCTCCATTTTTTTCACAGGGTCTCTATCTGACATTTTCTCATCAACCTCACAGGCCTCATTTGACAATGCATTAAGAGAAGCATCACTCTGACCACCTTCTTTACCCAAGGCATGTCGCCAGGTTTCAAAACAATTATGGGCTTCATCAGTGAGGTCTTTCACAGTCCATGAACCTCGCGTCTCTAGCTCTTCCTTTAGGTCCTCAACCAATTCTTCTCTTTGCCTCAGCAAACAGTTAAGCCTCTGCATTTCCCTCCTGCTTGACATGATTGTGGACATTATGCCAATGCCAACTCCAAAATAAACCAAAAGATAGCCTGCAGATGTATCTGTCAAATATAAAGGTTATAATCAACCCACAAGTCCAAACATCTATAAAACAACCTTACAAATTTATAATAGCAAAAACTCATGAAGCCAAAACAAGAATTGCATTTCCATTAGAGGAAAAAAGGGATCAAGACCGCATGTTGAAGCTTGAGGAAGAGTAGAGAAAAGTATAAATGACACTGCAATGTTCAATTCTTTCTCTTAGGCATTAGGGGAAAAGTGCATTATGCCAAGAGATTCCTTCCACCATATATAAGGTAGCAAAGATGGGTAACAGTTAAAACCGTATTATAACCACTATCATTAACACGCTCTTCATTGAAGTCCACTTCTCGTTGTATGATTTATCTAGCCTCCCTCCCTAGTCAAGCGAATTTGGAATCCTCTAGGAGTGGAAGAAATCCCACAAATAAAATCTTGTCTCTACATTAATAGCAATAAAGTAGAACAAACAGAACGTATAATATAGATTCTCTCCTTCTTAATGGATATTCCTCAGAATCCTTGCAATAATTAGGAATTCTATGGATTGTTCTCAACAAAACACTTTCTCTTGCAATAGGATAACAGCTGTTGCAGGACATGTCACCTTTCAATAAAGCTTTGTTGAATTTAAACAGCATATGTTGCCCAAAACAGATGATGATGTACTACAATTATATCAAAAATATACTGTTGCCAGAAAACAAAGAGATAATACAACACATCAAATCAGTGGATAAAACATACAGTAATTTCTTAAAAACTTGGTTTGATTCTAGGGAAGCAATATTAATAATAGAAAAGACGAAGCTGCTGCTACCTTGGAGTGGGAAATGCTTGTTGGATTCGAAAGCAGATAATGTTGACGTATTATATCTACATGTTTTTCTTCTCTTCGTCATACCTGCATTGCTTGAACTTTGACTGCATTTTCTTAGAGAAGGAAGTCCAGTTAAAGGTACAGGTCCAGGATCATCACTGTTTATGTCATTATGACAAGGCAGTCCATAATCTGTTATGGGAATTGGAAGCAGCAGAGGAGAAATCCCTGCTCCCCTGTTAGATATTTTACTCCCATCTGTAACAAGAAGAGGCCTTTTCCTTCGCCTTCCACAGGAGACGCAACTACAATCGCTAATTTCATAACCAATGAGACAGCTTTCGAGGGAAGACATAGGCTTATTAATCGCCGCCCTTAAAACCCTTGCTCTTTCTCTACACGCAGAGGATCCTCTTTTCTGAGACTCATATTTACTCCCAAACCCAAATTCGCCAACATAAATGTTTGCAAGCATATCAGAATTTTCTCCAAAATGACTTTCCTGGAGAATGTCTTGCTGGCTTATCCTTTTCCCCGATCGATCTTTATCATTTGCCAGACCAAGGTTGATGTTGACGTGGGCAACTTCAATTTCCATAAGTTGTGATTTAGAGCTAACATTTGTTTGTTCTTTCTCCCAGGATAACGAAGAAAAGGCTCCTCCATTAATCCCAAACTTCGTAGGATTTGCATAATTCTCTACCTGACAAGAATTCGGAGCATTTCTTGTTCTAAGTCTAGGTTTCAAATTCCCGTCATCGATTGGATCCTTGTTTTTATTGGCCCTGATCCAACAATTGGCTAAAAATCCACACCCCGCAGCCGCTAAAACTATCCACATTTCCCTCTTTCAACCAAATTCAGGCCTGAAATTGCCAGTACAGATGATTTCTTCGTCTCCATAGCCACAAATACAACCATATATATTTCTTCTTCTCCTCTGGCGTCATAAATCACTCTCTATCTCCAGCTCACCATGATATCAATGTGCAATAAAAATATTACACAGGCAAATCCAGAAATTATTGCACAGCGATCCTCCAGAATATCTTGGAGGGTTCGTAAATCAGGAGGTTTGATAATGTAATAACTTTGGCTATTGGCAATCTGAAAGTAACATCCATAATATCTTGGAGGGTTCGTAAATCAGGAGGTTTGATAATGTAATAACTTTGGCTATTGGCAATCTGAAAGTAACGTCCATAATATCTTGGAGGGATCGTAAATCAGGAGGTTTGATAATGTAATAACTTTGGCTATTGGCAATCTGAAAGTAACGTCCATAATATCTTGGAGGGTTCGTAAATCAGGAGGTTTGATAATGTAATAACTTTGGCTATTAGCAATCTGAAAGTAACTTTAGAGTCGGCTCTGCAATATCTGTAACCGTTGCAGAATATCCCCACATTCATGGCATCAATTTCGACCTGAGGCATGTCATAAGGACTGCTCCTTTCGGCATTAACTTTGGGTATTATTTCTGTTTGGGAAGGAAAGTGCTTTTTCTGTTTGCGTCCTCGTCTAATAAGGATATCATCCCTCCTATTTATTGCGCTCTTAAAATTCACAAGTCGGGCATCTCTCTTATATCTATGGAGAATGAATGAATGGTTTTTAATGACGTTCACAAGATCATGAGCCTATGGGATCAATGGTAAGAATGGTTCCTTCATCAAGGACCCCATCAATTTTGTGAATTTTATATAGGAAAAAATTATTGAAAATAACAATATCTTTGTTAGTTTTGATGTGGTTGGTGATTCTTGAAGCTCATTAGATACAAAACTAATGATGAAATCACTTCTATTGTTGAATTATGCCTTTGCTCTATCTCCTTCACCTTTAGAGCTCTTTGTAGTTCAATAACTATATACCTACAATCAATATTTTAAAATATAGGTTTAAACTCTAGTGCAATAGTAACAAGGATATCTAAAAATTAGTTAAACCTTGGTGCTTGAAGGAATGTTTTGGTTGAATGAGATATGAAAAATGAGTTTATATATGTGAAATAGGGTTTTCAATATGTTATTAGAGTTTGCATTCTTTCATAATAAATACAAGATGTTTTGGTGTTTTTGGTAAAAATGTGAGGTTTCTATGTAGGTTTACAAAAGATACCAAACGACACAAAAATTCTAGATTCTCAATAGTCAAGTCTTTCACAAGGTTTTGAGGTAATCTTGTAATAACTTGCATAAACTCCATCCTTTCTTGATTTCTTATACATTTGTTGAATATTGGGCCATTAACATGGTTATGTAGCAATTATAAGACAACATAAATAGTCAAGTTCTGCATTTTCTTCTAACTTGATAGACTTTTGGGCTTTGGGTGCAGCCTTACAAACCACAAGACTACTCTAAAAGTATAAATATCACTAAATAATATTTTCTAGACTTTTAAGGATTGGATTATATAGGTAGTTTCTAACATGCACCAAATAAACCAAGTAGAAATGTGATGCTAAGTTTAATGAGAAATCAATTAATACTAGCAACATGCACAGAAATGTCAACAAAGTGAGTTGAGATTATAGATGTTAGGTGAGGATAACAATAGGAGGATTTTGATTGCACAATATAAATGGCTTATATGGGTATTGAGGATAATTAAATTTGAATTAAACTATCTCGAAGAATCAAGGAATATTATGAATTTATAAAAGAATGAATACATATATTAAATGAAGATAAGAATTTGCATGATACCAGGAATCCAAAAGATTGAAATCATTCCCTAAAATGAAAAAAAAAAGAAGGAAAACCTAAAAGATCATACTAATAAATTAATATATTTCCTTGATTAGATAATAAGATCTAAGAATAATATAAAATTAGTAAAGCTTAGTAGATGAGAGCTACCAAAAACATGAACTAATCATTTGAACTATTATGCATAACATAGTTATGCAAAAAGAGAAGTGAAGTGTATATGAATGCAATGAAAATTATTGATGATCATAACTATTAATGCTACATACCTAAATAAAGGATTTTAAGATCTAGAACTAGGTATTAGATTGTCTAGGATGGTGAAGTAGATCAATGGTTATCATGTGGGTTTAATTAAAATGGTCAATTTCTAAGAGTAGGAGGTTTTGTATCACTTTAAGCTTTGCAAGGATGAGGAGGTTATTCCCAGGTTTTAATTGGTCAATTAGAGTTAAATAAGATTAATACAAAATATATCTTAGAAAAAAATAGATGTATCAAGTTCTACCAAGGATTTCTTATAAATTTTCATTGTTTACCAACTTTAGACTTCAACACCTCCTTTAGTAGATTATAAAAATAAAATATATGCAACTAAGAATCTAAATAGAACTTTCTTCCCTAAAGTTTAATACATTTACATATACCCTCTAAAAATGTTTCCAATTTTGAATCTCACATATAAATGATATAGTTGGAATATTCAATTATGCAAGGCTGAAAATACAACTAAACCAAACTAATGTGAAAGATTATGATCTTTGAGTTCCAATTATGTATATATGAAGACTAAATTAATAAGATTAGTTCCTTGATTAAAGTTGGGCAACATATTTAAGTTTTATATTTTGATATAGATGCGTGTGTATATCTTATGTTTATCAACAAGACATAATTGAAAAGAAACAAATAAATCACTATGCATACAAACTCATATAAGGTTGGTTTCATACATTTTAGATGCACTACCAATTTTACTTTAAAATAAAAAATATAACATTCTTACAAATTATTGAACAAACACATGCACTTCATATATTATAATGAAAATATGCCTTTAGAAGTTTTAAAAGGATTTTACAACCTTTGCTAGGTCAACTAATCATACATAACACACAAATTATCAAGTATAACATGAAAGATATATATGAATATCTTAAAATGTATAAGAAGTTATTGAAGACATTCAAATGAATGAAAGGTTGGGCATTAAATACACCTTTTGAAATATTTACATGCATACATGTATGCATATGAGACTAATACTTGAACTACAAGAATTGACACCCTAAAATACATTACTTGGAGAGCTTAATCTTGGGATACGTGTTGTACACCTTGTATAAATATTTCTTTTATTAAATTTTATTCCATCTTTAAATACCATACTTTGGGTAGAGAAATATTTTTCTAGGAAATTTTTATATGTAACACTGGGAAAATACATTTAATATATGTGGGTAGGTCACATAAAGATGTATGTTAGTTTGAGTAAAATAATTAAATTATTGGTCATATGGTTTTGAATTGGAGGTTGAAAATACTCTTGGATCTAAATTAAAACTTATATGTTGACCTTAGAAAGGTCACTTGGGTGCATTAATTAGAAAACTTAGTTTTCTTGTTGACCCTTGTCTATTAAAAGAGTTCTTGGGATGCAATATTTGTGTGAAGTAAGTGGCTATAAGGTAGTGTAGACACAGAAAATATACCAACATAATTGATCCTGATTACTAACACTATTTCGTTATGAATCACTTTCTTAGCTTATCATCACTCTCCGTCCCTTGATTAAATAAAAAATAATTTATCTAATTAAGTCATTCTCTCTTGTTAATTAAATCCAATTTAATTAACCCTATGTTTCTATTTAGTTAAATAATTCATTTTATTTGATTAAATCTCTAAAGTCATCTTATTAAATTAAATAAATTAAACCTTATTTGATTTAATCTAACATCATCCCCTTTAATTAAATAAATAAAAAATATTTATTTAATAATTAGTCTCTAAATCACATTCTTCTCATCTTTGATTTAAATCAACCCATAAATCTAAATCAAATAGTCACATCATCAAATCCCTCATTAAATTAATTAAACCTTGATTAATTTAATCCTAATCATCCCCATTTCTCTAGATTTTTCCACTTGCACATGAAAATACTTTTATACATTTATTAAATATCTATTCTCTTTCAACTTGGCATCTTTTGAGAATATTCCTCCAAGTTTGAAAATCCTTCCAAGTGGATTTGTCCTTCCAACAAGACATTTATTCCCTCTTACATGTCCTTTGCATTGAGCCAAGTGGCATTTAATTCATTTTTTTCCCCTCTTGCATGTCATTTCACTATTTTCAAATTCCACCTAATAACATTTATTGTGCACATTCATCAAAATGTGCTCAAGCTTCCTCCATTCACATCTTGACAAGTGGCACTTTCCCATTGGATGTTGAATGATCCCACATTCATCGATTTTTCTCATTCCTTCATCTTGTCTTTCTATAAATAGAAGACTCATCCTTTTTTTTAATCATCCATAATTTGAGCAAGTTTACTATACTCAATTTCATCTTCAAGCATATCCATTTTCATCCATTTTATCAAGATCTTAGCTAGGTTATGCAGATTTTTCATCATGGAGCTCAATTGAATCTTCATCAAAGTGGATCACTCATCAACATTGCATCATAGGAGTTGGGAAAGGGCCAATTTCCACATCAAATTTACACCAAATCCCCCATGGGATCAAGAGTTTTCTTTACATTGAATAGGATTTGATAGCTTTTGTTTATGTTTGCTTATGTTCTTCATCTCATTTCTTGTTCTTTGCAGTTTAAATCGATTTCATGGGGAATCTTGATTCTCACTTGCATTTGATCTAATTATGTGTTTGTTTCTTGTGTTTGTGCAGGTTTAGGATTGGGGTTCATAGGTAGGGTTGTATTTTTTAATTTCTTTCATGGTTGAAGAGTATTAATCTTTTTGTTCTCTTGGTTAGGACATTGTAGTATGGATATGAATGTATAGTTATGATGTTGTTGGATTGTTCATAGGTTAGAAAGCATGCACTAGTGGTAATGGATTTGACCTTCCCTTTCTCTTAATAGAACACTAATACTTTGATATTGTATTATAATTGAATTTGTTGTTAAATAATATATTGAGTGTATTTTGGAGGATGGGTCTATCTTGAAAAGGTTTTCCTAGTGTATATATTATGTTAGGTGTTTATTTCTTTGTTGGTTTCTTTGATTATATTTTATCTTCCAAATACTCTTCTAATTAGATTGATAATATAATGAGGCTTGGTACTTGTGTTGGATGTATTAAATTTGGTATTAAAGTTGGTGATTAATTGTATCTTGGTTGAACCATAAGTAGAAGGGAATTTTAGTATTGTATTTGTCTTGGTTCAATGAGATTATCTCATATGGATTAACTCATTTTTAGGTATAGTGAAATCATTAAAACTTTACGATAAAAGAAAAACATGGAGATCAAATAAGGTCACATATATATGTTACCAAGTTGGTGTTTCAGTGACTTGGAAGCTCCTAAACATCCCCTAGATGCATGTGATTCATGGATCTATGAGTTGCATATTTGTGATATTTTATCATTTAAATTGTGAATATTTGATCTTAGTATTTGATGGTGTTTTAGATGTGTTAACAAATTTAAAATTGTAAAGATTATTTTGGCATACATATCATTTTGTAGATTTCAAGGTTAACCAAAGTCTATGGGCTATAAATATATGGAAAACCACTTTTTAGATTGTAAACCCATGAGTTTTATGTATAGAGATAGTTTTATATTTGTTGTGATTTCTTGTTAGGTTCCTAAACAAGTTGGTGTTCCAAGCTAAATTTTTTATGGAATATTAGATTTGAGGGGTTTTAGATCTAATGTTCATGTCATGGGAATAATTTGCATGGTGCTTATTTCTGTTATGGATGATGAAAGAAAAATTTGCATGTTTATGGGTCTACATTGTTATGGTGGATCCAAGTTACACTATTTCAAGATTTATGAATTGTGTCTATTTTGTTTGGTTTTAGGATATGCATTGGCTATTTTTTTTGTTACCTATGGGGTTCACATGTGTGTTGACTTTTTTTGGGTATTATGTTTGTACCTATAATGTTGAGGGGACGTATTACTAATTTTGGTTTGTTTTACTTATAGCTATTTTTGGTTCATTGACATGTTGGACAATATAAAAGAAAGAAAAAATATCTTGGGTGAATAATTCTCTCAAAGGATCTATTGGTCTATCTTCTTTTTTAGTATACTGGAGGGCATAAATGGATTGGAATTTGTTGCTCAATCTCTTTATACCAATCTCTTTAGAATTTGACATGTGTGTTGATTTATTT